>MJUU01008255.1:8764-29640 GCA_002080025.1 Modiolus philippinarum
CATCACGATCTTGTGGATCGCTATTGGATATCTCTTTCCCAGATAACAGCAGATTTTTATCTTTGCCACTAAAGTTTGTTTTTCTTCTACCGGGTTTGACTTTACTACCGGAATTGACATGTTCAACACGGGGGGGGGGGCGTTTTATAAGAAGCAGGAGATGCTTATTCTACCGGTGCACCTAATCTCACCCACGGTTTTTAATTGGGCCCGTGTTGCTCATTTTTATATATGTGTGTGTCTTCATTTTCTTTTCTTTGCACTGCTCATTTTATGTCTTTGTTTCTTTGTTTTTCCGACGTTGCCATTGTCATGTCTTTGTTTCTTTTTTTTTCCAACGTTGCCATTGTCCTTGGATTGTTCGTTTTAGGCTGATAGTTCGGTTCTCACTTACTTTGCATATCAATGTCGTTAAGTTCTCGTGCCTCACTGTATTTGTGTTGTATCATGTGTTACAATGTGTTTTCAATAAATTTATCACATTCACTTAACAAAGCGTTGTAATTCTGTTCACTTATTGTTGTGTGTCGTGTTTTGGTATTAATATTCGTGTCAATGTCCATATGTTTACATATTTTGTGTCATTTTATGTTGATGTTGTCAAGTTTCTATTTGAATTTGGTGTTCACGTTCATGTTGTATCATTTAATTTGATCGTTTACCACTAATGCTTGTAAGTGTGGTCATATTGTCTTCAATATCAATTTGATTTCATAGTTTGTATTTCCTCATCTTGATCTCTTAACATTTATGTTTAAAATTGTAGATCATATTGTTTTCGGTTTCAATTTGTTTTCACTTGATGTTTACTTCGTCTTCCATTTGTTTTATATCATTGTAAGTATGTTTACATATTTTGTGTTAAGTCATAGTCATTGATGACGTTGTTTCAGTTTTGTCTTTGAAATGCATGCCAATGTCGTTATGTTTTCCAGTATCGTTATATCTGTGGTTATATTTCGTGTTTCATATTGTGTTTTAAATGTCAAAGTTTACATGTTAGCAATAAGTTATCATGTTTTGTGTCTTTATTTCACGTTTCATAGTGAGTTTTCATTATGAATGTTAAGTTTTAATATTCTGCATTACATTATCTCAAAATAGTATGTTTCATGTTGTGTTCGCTGTTCACATTGTCTTCAGCATCGAGTTGTTTTATACTTTGCATCACTTTATAATTATAGTTAACGTATGGGTTGCGTTTTCTGTTAACATTTATGTTAATGTTCTTATGTAAACATCTTTTGTGTCGTTTAATGTTGAGGTTTCGACGTTTCTATTTGTATTTGTTGTTTAATTAATATTAATATTGATATTTTTAATAGTTTGTATAACTTAATGCTGATAATCATATATTACCATCTTTTGTGTCGATTAATGTTGACGTTTCAACAATTCTGCTTGTATATGTAGTTCACATCAGTAAGGTTTTTTTATAATGTATCACTCAGTGTTCATTTTTTATGCCTGCATTTGTTCATATTGTCTTTAGTATCGATTTCTTTTCATAGTTTGTATCACTTGATGTTCTTTTCGTCTTCCACTTGTTGTTAACATCCGTGTCAATGACCATATGTTTAGATATTTGTTTAGCTTAATGTTGATGTTTTTAATGTTTCTGTTTACATTTGGCGTTCACATTCATAAATTTTCTTAAGTTGTATCACTTAGCATAACTAAATTTACTGTTAAATACATTGTATGCAACTTCGGTATTTTTGTATTTTAACATTTATGCTAATATTTAGTGTTCATATTATTGTCCTTATCGATTTGTTTTCATAGTTTGTATCAATTCATGTTGATTTTTTAACATTATTTGTGTTGCCTTTATATTGTTATGTTTTGCGTTAACTATATTATGCCGTGTTTTGGTATAAACATTCGTGTCAATCTACATATGTTCACATATATGAAAAAGAAAGGAAACGGGGTAAATGTCAAGGAGACAACATCCCATATCCAGGTTAAAACGACCCAAAACAAAGCATCTAGGGGTCACCGTAAGGTCTTCACTACAGTGAGGAACCTCACACCATATAGCAAGCCCTAAATGGCCCCAAAAGGGTAAAAAGTGGATAAATCATATGTTAATTCATGGTCATGGATGACGTTATTTCTTTGTTAAGCTTACATTAATATTGTTAAGTTATCATGTTCTGTTGTGGTTGTGTTCACATTTGTAGGTTTTCATGTTGTTTCACTTTAGAGAAGTTACTGGTACAATGGTTCTAAATTGGTTTTGTTTCGGGGTTAGAAAGTGACAATAACCAATCAGTAACATAAAAGATCTTTCAAAACATATGCTTCACTGACCGTGTGACGGGTGCTGTATACAGAGCAGGACATGCTTATCCTTCCGGGGCATCTAATGTCACTCTGCTGTTGTGTGTGTGTGTGTGTGTGAGTTTACACTGTTAGTGCTTTGTTTTTTGTTATATATTTGCAGTATTCGTGTGTTGTGTTGGCATGTAGTGTTTTCGGTCTTCCGTCCTCTGGTGTTCTTGTTTTTGTCTTGTCTCATTACTTTGATTTATGTAATCTTTTGCTTTGTTCCTTCGGTATTCTACTGCCGTTGTTTTCATGTTGATCTTTATGTTTGTTTTTGTTGTTCATGTTGTCTTTGGTATCGATTTGTTTTCACTTCTTTATTTCGTCTTCCACTTGTTCACATTCAAGCCAAAGTGCTTCAATATTTTGTGCTCATGGTCGTGGATAACGTTATATTCATATCAATGTCGTTAATGATTTGTGTCAGTTAATAGTCATAAATAACATTATGTTTATGATTTAGTGTTTATATGTTTACATGTTTTGTGTCAGTTTATGTAGATGTTTCAACATTTCTACTTGAAATTGTTGTTCACATTCATAGGTTTTCATGTTGTCTCACCTCATGTTGATCTTTTTGCATTTATGCTTGTAATTGTTCATATTATCATCCATATCGATTTGTTTTCAGTTGATGTTTATTCACCTTCCACTTGTTATCATTCGCACCGAAGTGCTTCCATATTTTGTGTTTATAGTTATGGATGACGTTATGTTCATATGGATCTTTTGTTATATTTGTGTTTATAATTGGCGTGTCATTATTTGTTTGCAATGAATTCTGATATCCATCAGTATGGCCAGGGTGATAAACTTGATACAGGTAGGGTTATTGATGGATTAGACTTAGTTATGGTTGGTTAAGCCCAAGGTTTAGGGTTTTGAACGAGTCATTATCAAGATAAAGGTTAAGATGTACATGACAACGATTAAGTTTTGTTTAGGGTTACTATTGTTTGGGTAAAACTAATTTCATCAGAGGGGATAATACCATTATTAACTTTGGTGTTTGTTTGATAGCTTTAGATTAAGTTATCATTATAAGTTCTAGTGTTATTACTGGATGTTACCATTGGGGTAAGGGCTATGTTACAGAGAGTTTTAAGTTAGTATCATATATATCATTTGGAATCTTATCATATAATTTAGTATTTATCATAAAGGTAAGGGTTATTATTTTGGTGAGGGTTTACATATGGTATCATTGTGCATAGTCAAATAGTGTATGGGTTACATACTGTAACATTAAATACATGACTTGGGTTGAATTATAGTGAGGATTAGATTATTATTGAAGTTTAGGGTTCATTAAAGTATTAGATTAGTGTTAGGATTAGAGTACCAAAGTCTAGTACTAAGGGTAAGGGTTAGTTACAAATTAAGTTAAAGGTTATGACTTCATGCATTCTTTTGTGTAGATGAAATACATTTTTTGGGATATGGCTAAGATCATTCATATCATTTAGGTTATGTTTGGAATAATATATCATCAGGTAGTAAGAGTTAAGAGGATATTGGTATTGTTAAGGTTGGGTTTATGTATCGTTAGGATAATGATGGTCAGATTTGTGTTAGATAATCACCTATATTAAGCTGGATAATGTTTTGGTAAAGGTAATGTTCAAATATTAAAAACCGTACCTAACATTATCCTGAACCGGGACAAAACGCTATCCTATGTTACTTAAAATAAGAGATTTGTTTACATTTTTCTCAAACTGGTTAAACAACCAATCGGACTAAACCAATTATACGCGAACTCTCCTTACCTAAACTGTTCGCCGAGAACTCAGCTAAATATGGGTGATAATGGTTATGGTTAAAGTTAAGTGTTAGGGATAATGTTTGAGTTGGGTTTGGGTTAGTTTAAGATTGATTCGTTATATAAGAAAATAAGGGTTTGGTTATACATTAATCATTGAAATAAATTTTTAAGTTAAAGTTTTAGATCATTTAGATTAGGATTACACATATCTTTAGGATTCATCATTGGATTATAATCATCATAAAGATTCGGGTTATGGTTATTATTAGGTATGGTTATGGGTTTGATTTACAAAATGAATAACGTTCCAGTTAAAGTCACATACATTATTTATTTTAGATAGAATTCTTACATTACACAAGTTAATTTTTGGGATATCATTACAGTTGGGTTTGTTAGGATTTGTATTTAGAGTTAGAGGAAGGGTTGATTCATAACTGGTTTATTTTTAAGAATAGATTAGGGTTAGAGGTTGTGTTAATATCAGGTTAAAATAAGGACAGATGTTAAGATTAGGTGTTAGGGTCTATGTTAGGGGCTAAGTGCTAGAATTATGTGTTAAGGTGATTAAGGTAAGGTTGAATGTTAGTTTTAGGTATGGCACGCCAAAGCCACAAAAAATGAGATAATATAGCATTATCTCAGGTAATGCTATTTTATCTTAATTTTTGTGGTTTTGGTGCAGATAATACATCATTACCTCCTGATAACTAAATATAGTAAAATTTTTAACATTATTCTCTATGAATTACAGAGATAATGCATTCTTATCTTGAGATAACAGGGTACTATCTTACTTATCAGTTAACAGGTAATGTACTTACTTATCAGGTAGCCATGGTAACAGATAATGAACTATCGAAATTGAAAGATTTTATTCTAGAATCAACATCTATCAATTCCGAACTTCTCTTGTTGAAGAATATTCTTTTGGACAGTGAATGCAAAATATAACAAAATCTATCGACATTATAACTTTGTAGGTTCTTTCAGTTCTTGAAAATATAGTGTGTATTTGTTTTATGTAATTTTAAATTCCATATCCGTACAACAGGATTTAAAAGAAAAATAATTACTTTTAAAATTTTTAGCTCACCTGGCTATGCCAGGGTGAGCTTTTGCCATCACTTTGCGTCCGTCGTCTGTCTGTCCGTCCGTCGTTAGCTCACTTTCAAAAATCTTCTCCTCTGAAACTACTGGAGGGATTGGTTTGAAACTTTATAGTAATCATCTATTACATGTCCTGTACAAACGATCGTCATTTTATTATGATCCAATGAAAAACATGGCCGCTGGTGCAAAAAATAGAACCTAGGGGTAAATTGCAGTTTTTAGCCAATAACGCAAAAACCGATGCAGATATCAAAAATCTGACATGGGGTAAAATTGTTCAGAATGCCGAGATCTATCTGCTCTGCAATTTTGAAGAAAATTGGAAAACCCGTCTGAGACTTATAGCCCTTTTTCCGTAAATTTTTCAAAATTTGTGCATTTTTTATTTTTTATTTCAAAAACTGTAACAGATAGAGGTAAAGTGTAAATTAAAAAAATGTTCAGCATATCAAGATCTACATACTCTCAAATTTTGAAGAAAATCCAAAGGCCTGTGTATGATTTATTGGCCGTTTTTCACTTTTTTTTCCAATGCCATATGGTTATGCGTTATTTCCCTTTAAATTCTGTGTTCAAATCTTCTTCAGTTAACTTTTTTCTTTTAAGCTTTAGAGAAATTCCCTACTATCACTTCATTAAAAAAATTATTTCTTCCATAATTTAGAGCAAAAACAGTGTTTTTGTGCAAATTTCTGCAATTTTTTGCAAAAATACTTTCTTAATCTTTACCTTATTTGATGTTATAATGATTTGCCTATATAAACATATATTACTGGGAGATTAGTGGTGAATCACTATGAATTCTGTTGACATGTATGTTGAAGTAGATTATCAGCTTCATAAACTGCTTATTATTAAAATTATTTGTAAATAAAGCCTTTAGTGAGCAGTTGATGAAATTAACCTGAAATGAAATTAAATTGAATGGATTTGAACGGAACTTGGCATTTATGATGCTTTTGAGGTGCTGACTATAATATATATATGTATTGTGACTTTTATGCCTAAATGTCATCCAACATGGCCATCTGCAGGGAACTTAATTTATTACTCGACTGTATGGAAAGAGCATACAAAGAATTTTTTTATCTGAAACAACTTGGCTAGTCACATTAATGTATCTTAGATGGTCCCCTTCAAAACAGATGTCCTTCAAGTCTGCACCTTATGCAAATTGGCTACCAATGGGAAACAAAGTTTAATATAGGAGTACATTCAAAGATCTTCTTCTTTAAAACCATTTGGCCAGTTGGAAATAAACTTTGGCACAATACTTAATTTTCTTTAAAATTGTGTCCTGCAGATCCATCCCTTATCCAAGATGGCATGCAATAGGGAAAATAGTTTAATAAAAGTTGGATCATATAATATAAATGTTTAGTGGGTGTCGAGACAGGTAACTTTTAAGATGAAATATTGTGATATTGTAATTTTTGATTGATAGACAAAACTTTACTCCCATAAAAAAATTCTATAAAGAAACAGAGAAAATACATAATAATATACACATATAAATAAAAAATTCGTTACAAATGGCAAATGGATTTAAATCTGAACAAAAGCGAAAGAGAAGAAAAGGAAAAGACATTCTGTTACAATTCCAAAATTGTCAAGGATCATAATTACATAGTTTTTCAGAATATATTATTTGATCTAAAAAGTTGAATTTGATACATGTGATAATTTATTGAAATTTATCTATCTACATCTGCTTGGATGCAACATAAATCAGATAATATAGTTACATAAATCAGATAATATAGTTTGCCCACAGATATTAAGTCTGATTGGTTGATATTAGAAAAGAGATAATACATTTACTAGCACGCCAAAACCACAAAAATGAAGATAAAACTGTATTAACAGGTAATGCTATGTTATCATCAGATAAAACATCATTTCCACATCATTTCATGGAGACCTATATATAAAATATTTAAAAGTACTTATCATGAGGTAATGAGGAAACCTGATAATATATGTCTGATAATGTGCGCCAAAACAACAAAAATTCAGATAAGATAGCATTACCTTAGGTAATGCTATATTATCTCATTTATGTGGCTTTGGCGTGCCATAGTTAGGGTAATTTTGAAATTGAATTATGGTTAAAGTTAGGTTAGGATTAAGGGTTACTTTAGAACTTAGAAATAGTTAAGAATCAGAGATGTGTAATATTAGGTTACGGTTGGGACTAATGGTTAAGATATCAGAAGAATTATTGTAATATGCCATATCCCTGAAAATTTTGTCTCAAACATCCAATTTTGCTAAACGTCGTAAATATCCCCTATCCAATATTCACTAAACAAGCCGCTTTAACCAACATATACAACTTTCAGAATTCGTCTACAGTATTCAATTATAATGGTTGTGATTATTACTTGGCTACTTTTTAAACTCTTTGTTAAATGAGTGTAATTTTTGATGTGTTTGATTAACCTGGAATTTTTAATATAAAAATAACTTGACAATTAAAAATGAGTATGACAAAGTTGACTTATCATACAAGAAGCAAAACTTGATGTGCACGTTGATTTGATTTACTGAACAGATCAAAAGTAATATCTCAATGGTAGAGTCAGCTGGACATATACTTATAATTGACACAGAGCCATCTGCAAGCATGATTGAAAGCACGCCCCTTTACCTTGACCGCACATTTCGATTACTGTCAGTTGTGTGTCCAGGTGAAAGATGCATACTCGTTTGACCACTTCAGTCTATCAAATAAATGTGCACATCAAATCTGAAAACTATATCCGGACGGACTGTAATATGAAATCGCAGTATAAAACACAGAAAATAATAGTACCACTTGTATAATTACCACCCGAGATCACAGTACCATTGAAAAATTACCCGACTTAACAAATGGATTTCATAAAGGTTTTCATTCATGGTTTTAACCATCATAGTTAGTTCATGCTTTATTTGAAATATCATTTTATACACACATATTTACTTCTTAATTTTTCATAAGTTCATAAGAGTAATGTATTAACCGGTTAAGCGCTAAACAATTTCATAAACTTTCAAAAACCTCATAATTCCATGCCAGTTATCAAAAAATCATCTGATGCACAGAAAGAGAATTCTAATGCACTTATGTTTGGAAGGCTAATTTTCATTGAGTGAATTCAAAATTTTCAGGGGTGAAATCCATGAATTACCGTCGAAACCAATAGCAACGTAATGGCGACTTCCTGTAATCTGAAAATCGAGTTAAAAACGTTCTTTTTACGGATTTGCATTAGAATTGTATGGAATAGAGACAACTAACCTGTTTTTTTAGGATCTTCAGGGGTAAATCTAAGATTTTACTGTCACAAACAACCATTTTCCTGCACCGCTAAAGCGTCGCTAGAAAACGTTGCGACAGAAAAATCTACGATTTACCCCCCAGACCCTAAAATACATTATGGATATCTCGTAAATAACAATACCGCAGCACATGAACTCGCATTTCATAGAGGACCAACATGGCATAGTGTGATTTTCAAAAGTTAAATTGCAAAAGTTTATAATTCTTATTTCGGTAAATTTCCTGAAGCTCTCGTAGACCTGTTATTTTTTTTAACTTTTAATTTTACCTAGAAACCATAAAATTCTAAATCCTCACAGTATTAAGAATTATTTTCAGTAGTAAATTGCAAAAAAAAATTCTTTGATTCCAGTTGTGGTTAATTTCATGAAACTCCAATTTGGTATATTTCCTGAAAGCCTCAACGGTCAGTTATTTTGGAACTCTACCTAGCAACCACATTTGAATATAGGCCAAATTATAATGACAACGTACTGAACGGGAGAAACATAAGGTCCCGTGGACTTTTTACGAATGTTTTAATGCAGAGGCTGAAATGATGCATATTAGATTACAACGCGAGGAAAAAGGGGTATACTGAAATCAATTTCAATGAGTAGGATTGCTAATTCGGCAATTTATCAGCAGCACTAGGGCCCAAAGATTCTTGGTATCAATAGTGTGTGGAACCAACACACCTAAACAAACAACACTGCCAAAAAGATAAGGAGAGAGTAACGTCGTAAGTAATAGTTGCGGAAAAAAAGAAAAATCTGCGGACAAAAAGCAAAAGTTACGGACAAAAAGTAAATATTGCGGACAAAAAGCGACGGACAAAAAGCAAAAGTTGCGGACAAAAAGCGTCATTTTGCGGACAAAAAAGAACAGCGGACAAAAAGCAACATGCGGACAAAAAGCACTGTATCAATGTTTTATGCCAATTTCAGCAATATCGTGGCGAGAACTGTTAAGTATATTAACTAATTATACCAATTAAATAAAAATATCAATATAAAATCATAAAGCTTTATACAGTAAACAAATGTGTAAAATGTTAAAAACACAATGGAAGAAATTTTGGCTTAACTAACAATAATAGAAATCAGAAACTATTTTAAAATTGGTCCTTTTAAATCTTACTAAATAAATTCATTGCTTTTAAAAATTGAACGATTTTGTCGCCAGCGATGTTTGTAAATAGGTCTTTAAGACAATCAGCAGAGTGAGTAAAAATCGCGCCTTATATCAGCAACATCTACACAGTCAATTAAAACATGTTGAATTGTATAAGAACAATTGCATGGAATACATTCAGGTAGGTCATCACTGTTTAGTAAAAGACTAAGTGTTGTTCAGGTGTGTCCTATACGACATCGGGTCAACACTACCTATTCCTTGTGGGTTTTACCGTGGGAACCATATTGTTTACCGACATCTGTCTGTATTCCATTCAGTTTACAAAGAAATAAGTGAGAGACAAAGTAAGTTAATCAATATGATACAGATACTTGACAAAAAGCTTATTTAGTGAAAACAACAAAAAGGTCAGGCTTGATTGATTTTTTACGCCATCTTCAGCAATATTTCAGCTATATCGCGGAGAGAACTGTTAAGGAGAGGGCTTATATAGGCAATGCCTGCTGCCCAATCCTATTTAGATTTATTTCTAAATAAAATATTGTTTAAATTAAAAATTAAAATTAGAACTGTTACGTGTTTTGAACAATAAAGAGAAATCTATCATAAAGCTATAAAAGTGTACAATAAACATAATAGAAGAAATGTTGGTTTAACTGTAACAATATTAACAAGTTTAAGATTAATATAATCAAATCTTACTAACAATTCTTTAAAAAAAATTGAACAATTTTGTCTCCAGCGAAATGTGTAAATAAGTCTTTAAGACAACCAGCAATCATGCTTGATATCGGTAATATCTACACACTCCATTAAAACAAGTTGGATTGTATAAGGACAATTGCATGGAATACATTCAGATCGGTCTTCACTGTTTAGTATAAAACTAAGTGTTGTTCTGCTGTGTCAAATACAACGTCGGGTCAAAACTAACAACCAACGTGTTTACCGAGGTCTGATTGTATTCCATGCAGTTAATTGTTTACTCGCAGATCCCTTTTTACCTGCCAAAACTTCAAAATGTAGTTAGTGACGAGAGGCTTCATATAAGTGTATGATACTGGACAATCCGCCATCTCGTCATCTAGTGCGTCATTGGCTTCCTGGTCAGCAACTGTGTTTCAATGGATCCCCACATGACATGGGATCCAAACATAAGTGATTGTAGATTTCAACTATTTTCAAAATAACTCTGTGCTTTATTTGGCGACTTTCAATTGCTAATTGGCGTTAAAGTGAATCAAAACCATGAGCTTACTGTTTTGAGAAGAAGCTGCAAATTTATTTCCAAGTTAAAAGCATTAGCTTCAACAGCATATATGGGACAAAAGGATGGCATGGTTCCCACAGTTCATTCCTGGTGACAATCACTTTTAGGATTAATATGGACTTTCGGCTGATGTTCTCCGTGTTTCCTGAATTTGTTTTAAGAGTACAATGCGAGATTCCATTTGAACCATGATATTGTGGAGATGTGCAAGAACTTGAGCATCAATCTGGGTATCAATTAGGAAATTTTAGGGTTTTGGATAAACCTGATACATGTGTTTAAAAGTCATTATCCTGGATTTCAACCTATCCAATGTTTTAACTGTGTAGAAAGAGACAAACCATAATGAATAACTGTCATAGTAGTGTCACATTCTGGAAGATTCTGACAGCCAACCCAAATCTTTTTTTCCTGTTCAAGAAAATCAAATTTTTCTTACTTTTTAAACGAACGCAAATATTTTGCGGTCGTAAAATGGTATGGCGTTGGCGTCTGCGTCTGTGGACAGCATAATTCTGGTTCTAGTGGACAGATCATTATCAAATTTCAATATGTTTCTTGGCACACGCGTAAACTGAGGTTTTAATTTTCAGTCTTTGGCCCCGCCCGTTGTAGAAAAAGGGGCCAAAAAGGGATGAAATTGGGTGTTTTCACATATTTGTCTGTAGAATCTTTATTATTAATCGGATTTTGATGGGATTTCTTTCAGTGTGCTCCTGAGGACATTTGCAATCAGTAATATGGAACGGATTCTACGTAGCATGCACCGTTCCCCGAAATGAATGGGGCCCAAAAGGGGCGAATCCAAAAAACTATTTTTTACATTTTTTGTCCGATTTTGATGCAGTTTTTTTTTCAATTGACTGCTTATGAAAAATTAACACAGCGTTCTACTATTAGATTTTTGGTAACTTGTTTCCTTACCTAGCTATGAGGGTGTTTATTCGGGGTCAAAATTGCTAATTTGCAGATTATCTAAAATTTTTATTTCTCATCGGATTTCGATGGAATTGTTTTCTTTGGATTCCTCTTGATATAAGCTTTCGGTAGAATGTCGACAGATTTGGCGTAGCTCTTACCGTTTTCGAGCTATAAAGGGTTCAAAGGGCCAAACTGCAAATTTGCAGATTACTTGAATTTTTTTTACTATTTTTCATTTGATTTCAATGGGATTGTTTTCTATTGATTCTTCTTGATATAAGTTTTCAGTAGTATGTCAATGGCGTAGCTCTTACGGTTTCCGAGCTATAGTGGGTCAAAGAGGAACCATAATTTTCATTTTCCCTAGTTTATGTCCAGCTAATTACTGGGTCAATCTCCTTATTGTGTCCATGTAATTATTGTGTCACTCACTTTAAATTACACTTGTTCAAATTTCAGTGGTCGACATGCTGCGGTCGTATCATGCTGCGCTCGTCGTAGCCCTTTATTGTATTATTGAAATCATTTTATTTTACAACTTGTATCAAAAATTGAGCTTTAAAAATGCACTGAATGATATTGATATAATTAATAAATCCGAAACAGAACTTTAGTCAAAACAATACTGTATAATATGCCCGAATACAAATTCTGTTACACCCTCAGAAAGTAATTTTTTGATAATGTTCTGGGTAATCCTTTTTGGGAATTGAAGCCAGGGGCGTTTTTGATAATGCCTGCCTCCGAATCCCTTATTAAACATTTATAGTTCCATTAGGAAACATTCTCTCAGGTATCCGACATCGTGCCTGAAAAAATAAAAGTTTGAAGCTGGAAATGTACGATCCACCTCTCTTCACTGGTAGCAGTATTTCAGCAATAATTTGTCCTTGATCATCCGTATTTTGAGAATTTTCCCAGTATATAAACAAATGAGAGAAACTTAACTTTTTTGGTGTCAATTACTCCTGTATGTATGACTACGCAGTGAAAATGAAGACCGTTATGAACATAGATTTTAATATTTATATAGCATAAACAAAATTGAGTCATGTCAGCTGTGTCAATATTATCCTTTATTTTCTTACTCATTTTTACGTTTGATAAATTAGAGTTTTACGACCAGTGTGGGCAGAAAGAAATGGATAGGGACAGGATATTTAGCTTTCTATACGACCCTAGTGTGTGTGCTCTTGTAAAACACACTTAGATGGGTTTTTATACTAATAGGACGTGACATTTGCAGACCCAGTTTGTTTCCAATGTCGTTATCAACTGTGCGCTTTAAAGAATGTTGTTTATCTATCGAAAGCTTCTCTTTCAACAGGGATTGTCCAAATTCGGAAAAAAGTTATGTTTCATTTCAAGGTTTATAGGTTTCAATGTGAATCCATAGCGCGTATTTTTACTTGAAAATCCGTAGTTGTAAACACCTGTAATGAATATTAGCGATTGTGGAATCAAAGAAGGATATATCTTACTTCAAGAATCCGTATAAATATTGAATTGGACTTGCCTTGTATGGAAGAAACAGCTCCTTCTTTCCGGTTGTCGTTTCTCAATGTTTTCGTTTACACCACTTTGTTTTTACAAAGTTTAAAACATGTACAGTTAAACATAGGAGATTGAATTAGTGGTTTAAACTTAAGCGCCAGTTCTTCTGTTATATGCTCAGCGAAAGATAAAATATTGTTATCGAAAGCGTAAAAAGATCTTGCTAATTGTTTCTACTGGTTTCCAGTGTAAAGGGAAACAGCTAACACAAGGGAACCAGTCGTGGTATGTTTACATACGCTACCGATATGAAATTCAAAACTTTATCCCGAATTTTCAAAATTTTAAAGCTTTTCAAGGATTTCTTCGTACCGGGAACCACCAAATCCATATTCTAGACATTTTTCTCTCGTTTTCCCGGTAGCGTTGGAACCCTGGGATGGTAGTCGAAGAGTTGCTGCACGATCTTCAAAAACAACTGAAGAAGCCACTATGTCTCAATCCTTAGAGCCTTCTATGTAAATTTGCGAGTACTCAGGATGCTCAGATCTAATTCCTGCAATGACTTGCTTTGTGAAGAGGTTTGAAAACACAGTCATGCGCACGTTAAGAAGGATACGCTTCAAGCATAATATAATATATACCAAGTTTGACACGTCCGTCTTCCGAGGATGGTTCATTAGCTACGACAGAGAGACTCTCCGCACGAAAAATTCTGAGCGCACCTAATGAAAGAGGCAACCCATGGTGATGATTGGTATCCAATGTATTATTTACGGGAGGAGCAGTAGATAAAATATCCAAAATCTAACTTTGATCGAATGAACAATGATATAAATATATTAAGAAAGTGCTATCCGCACACCAGTCGGTACTCGAAACAACTTTTAAAATATCTATTGCTTTGAGGCATTTATTTTCTAGCATTGATATGAAGGAGAAAGGTGTGTTTACTGTCAAATGTTAAACCTCTTTTACGATAGTTATAGGATTATTGTATAGTTTAAGCTATGGATCTGAGTGCATTTTCCGCCTAAAACAGAAATGAATCCCAGCTGTTTTACAGCTTCAAAATGTGAAACCGTTTCCAGTTGCCTATCTTTATACGCCCGTCTTTGATGGGACGTATTATGGTATACCCGTGTCCGTCCGACCGTTTACACGTCGTACTGTTACTAGAGAACGCTTGGATAATTTTTCTTGAAATTTAGCAGGATTGTTGGGTATGACAAAAGAAAGCCCCTACAGTTATATTTTTTCAGTGGATTTTTCGTTCCAGATTTACGAGACTTTGATTATTTTGAAAACAAATCTTGAAATTGCAATTTCCGTCCACACGTCATACTTTTACTAGAAAACGCTTTGATCATTTTCTTGAAACTTTGCAGGGTTGTTGGGTATGACAGAAGAAAGCTCACTACAGTTTAATTTGTTGGTGGATTTTCCGTTCCAGATTTATGGGACTTTGATTATTTCAAAAAAGGATGAAAAACACGTCATACTGGAACTAGAGAACGCTTTGATTATTTTCCTGGACACCTTAGGTCATTGTTGGGTATGACCACAGAAAGCTCCCTATTGTTTCATTTTGTCGGTGGATTTTTCGTTGCAGAGTTAGGGGACTTATATTATTTAGAAAAAGAATGAAATTGCAATGTCTGTCCATTCGTCGTATTCTAACTAGAGAATCTTTTGAACACTGTGTGAAACATTGCAGGAATGTTAAGTTTCACAGAAGAAAACTCCCTACACTTTTTTAATTGGCAGATTTTCCATTCCAGAAATGTGCAAAAAATAAATAAATTTAAGTATTTATTATTGAAAACATTGATATTCTTTTATTTTACGAGATCACTACCACTAAACCATATAAACTTTTCACAGTTTTAGATCAGATGAAACAATTGATGCATATCAGAGGTTGCTTGTCAAGTTTGATCATATTGAGTTTTTTAATTTAAAAAATCATCTCATCAGTTTACTTTAAGATGGAGATGGACCTATCATGCGCTCTAAGCGCAGATGTTCATCCGATTCTTCTTAGACACAGTTACAATTGGCGTTCTATGTTGTTCATGTTTTAACACGATAACAAATTAGGAAATCATCCACGTATAGAGAACCGTCAATGCTATTTTTCAAGACCTTGGGCAAACTTTTATTTTTTGCTGAATAATGTAACAGCGAGGAAGTTACCTTGCGGAACACCCATCTCTTGTTCAAATGAGTGAGAAAATGCTTGGTTGACTCTGACATTGAATTACTGGTCCTTTAGAAAATTCTCAATGGGATTAGGCAAGATTCCTGTCAACCCAATATTAAAAGGATCTTTTTAAATTCTGTATTTCCATGTCGTATGCTTTTTCAATGTCAAACAAAGATAGACAAACTATGTTCTTTCTTTAAAAATACATTTCTAATAAATGTTTCAGATCAAACAAAATGGTTAAATGTGGTCGACATTGTCGAAATCAATTTTGTATGTTCGACAGAAACCCGTTCGATTCGAGATACCTAACAAGACAGTTATTTATAAGTTAATGCTAGTAGTCTGTAATTTGATGGATTGATATGATTTTGCCCAGTTTGGGATAGGTACTATTTTTGCTTGTTACCACATAGGTAGTAGTTTACTTGTTTCCCATATAATATAACAGAGATATAATATCAAGTGCTGTTTTAAGATGTTCGAGTTGATAGTGGATATCGTCAGGACCGCATGCCGTGTCACGCGCCTTATCCAATGATTTTTGGCCGGGTTGCACGGAGTGCAAATCCGGGTTATAGTATGGTTAATGTCGGGCGGGCGGGCGGCGTTCCGGGAAAATGGGATACCGATTTTGTGAAATCAACTCCTTCTACAGTTTTCAACCTACATCTTTGAAACTTCACATAATGTTTCTATATATATTGTAGATGTGCACCTCCCTTTTTGGAATAATTTTGAAAAGTATTTCCTATTTTTACGGACTTTGGAACGTAGTCATTTTTTATCGACATTTTCAAAAAAGGGTACCTATTTTGTGAAATCAACTCCTCCAACAGTTTTCAACCTATATCTTTAAAACTTCACAAATTGTTTCTATATATATAGTAGATGTGCACCTCCCTTTTTGTAATAATTTTGAAAATTTTTTCCTATTTTTACGGACTTTGGAACGTAGTCATTTTTTATCGACATTTTCAACAAAGGGTACCTATTTTGTGAAATCAACTCCTTCTACAGTTTTCAACCTACATCTTTGAAACTTCCCATAATGTTTTTATATATATTGTAGATGTGCACCTCACTTTTTGGAATAATTTTGAATTTTTTTTCCTTTTTTAACGGACTTTGGAACTTAGTCATTTTTTATCGACATTTTCAACAAAGGGTACCTATTTTGTGAAATCAACTCCTTCTACGGTTTTCAACCTACATCTTTGAAACTTCACATAATGTTTTTATATATATTGTAGATGTGAACCTCCGTTTTTGGAATAATTTTGAAATTTTTTCCTATTTTTATGGACTTTGGAACGTAGTCATTTTTTATCACATTTTCAACAAAGGGTACTTATTTTGTGAAATCAACTCCTCCTACAGTTTTCAACCTACATTTTTGAAACTTCACAAACTGTTTTTATATATATTGTAGATGTGCACCTTCCTTTTTGGAATTATTATGAAAATATTTCTTATTTTTACGGACTTTGGAGTCATTTTTTATAGACATTATCAACAAAGGGTACCTATATTGTTTAATCAACCCCCCCCCCCTATACAGTTTTCAACCTAAATTTTTTTGAAATCTCACAAAATGTTTCTATTTATATTGTAGATGTGCACCTTCCTTTTTGGAATAATTTTGAATTTTTTCTTATTTTTACGAATTTTGGAACTTAGTCATTTTTTATCCACATTTTCAACAAAGGGTACCTATTTTGTGAAATCGATTCCTCCTACAGTTTTCAACCTATATTTTTGAATATTCACAAACTGTTTATATATATATTGTAGATGTGCCCTTTTTGGACTTATTTTGAAATTTTTTTTTATTTTTACGGACTTTGGAACTTAGTCATTTTTTATAGACATTTTCAACAAAGGGTACCTATATTGTTTAATCATCCCCCCCATACAGTTTTCAACCTACATTTTTGAAATCTCACAAAATGTTTCTATATATATTGTAGATGTGTACCTCATTTTTTGGAATTATTTTGAAAATTTTTTCCTATTTTTACAGACTTTGGAACTTAAACATTTTTTATCACATTTTCAACAAAGGGTACCTATTTTGTGAAATCAACTCCTCCTATAGTTTTCATCTCTGACCTTTGAAACTTCACAGATTGTTTCCATATATTTTGAAAATGTGCACCTGACTTTTTAGAATTATTTCCAATATTTTTCCTATTTTTCTTGGCCTTTAAACTTACCTGTAGTCATTTTTATCAATATTTTCAACTTATTCTATACACAGAGCCATTATGGAACCTATAAAACAACACTTTATAGTTAGAAACACCAAAACGCAACCCGACCATTTGAGTCTTTGACCCATTTTTTTCAATTTATTCGTCGAAAAAAATCTGTTTTATTCATTTGTATTGTTTTATTTAAAGTTAAGTTTGTTTTATTCATTTTGTTCCTTACTTTGATGTAGGGAATGAATTTTTAAGAGGAAGAATGTTTTTCAATATTTTTCCAATTTCATTTGCCATGTTTGCAATATCTTTTTCAGATGCTAAATATCTTTTGATATGACAAAAAAGTCACGGGAAGACATAATCGTACATGAGAATGTTATTAATGGAACTCGTTAAAGAGAAATATTTGTAAACGACACAGTTTTCGATACAAGTAAGTCGAGTTGTCCGTCGCAAGTAAGATTTCAAAATATTGACAATGGCAACATCGGAAACAACAAAGAAGCAGAGACACGACATGAGTAGGGCACAGAAAAGAAAAATGAAGACACAAACTCACAAAGACAAAACACGGACTTCGGTAAGCTTGAAATCTTCCACTCATTTATTTTAATACTGTAATAGTAAACATTAAGCAATTTTCAAGAATTTTTACCGTTCCGTTATCAGTCTAGTAGTCATCACACTGTTGTTTTTTTTCAAATGCAAAATTCTATAGTTGAAACAAGTGCAAAAGAAAGCATGAAGTAGGGTTATAAAATTTTGATAGTTTGAAATTGAATACAAGGGTGTTCTCAATAGCATACGCCGTTACTTTTACTCAATTTTGAAGGATATTAAATACTTCTATTAAATAAGTCAATCGTTTAATTTTCAACAAAAACTGAGAATGGAAAGAGAACAAGTATCGTTCCATTTTTTCTATATTTCGAATTAAGTGTAAAAATCAATAAAATTGCAGAAAGTATGATTTAAATTATTTCCCTTGCAAGATATCTGATTTTTATATTTTTCTTTGATTTTGAGATATCTTTGCATAAATGTACTCGTTATGAATTACTGGGAGTAGATTTGCTTATTTTCACGAAGAATGAATATTTATTCACCGTATGGAAAAAAATACAAAAAAAAAATTACAATTTCGAAGTTTTAATCATACCTACGCCAATGGTCCTTCTTTTTTTAATTGTAATTGGAAACAAACAAAGTTATCTCCTCAAACCTCAGGTCCATCACCCGTAAGTAATTCGGATGACAAATGGAAGCAAATAAGCATTAATTCAAAAAGAAAACACAATATGTCGAAACCGAATGGAGCCGCTGCAGAAATGAATAGAGCATTTGAAAATACAAACAGTAGAAATACCGAGCATCCGCGCTACAAACACAAAGAAAATCATGAATCTAGTGGTATAAATTGCATACTGTAAACCGGGAAATTTTCGCGCCATCTTTATTTCGCGATAAATTGACATGATTTTAGTTCAAGCAGTTTTGAATTCGCTGACCAATGACGTCAATAACAGACAAGTATATTCGCGCCATTTAATTTTCATGCTTCCATTCCCAACGCAAAAATCGCGAAAATAAAACTGCCGCGAAAATTTCCCTGTTTACAGTAACTGATTTTTGGCTTTCCTATTTAGATTCCATTGGTAATTTGTTCTCTTACTATCTGATTTTACAAATGTTCGGTATATGGATTTCAAAATGCCCCGTTGTCGAAATGCGCATTTATATGCAGACTTTAAATTTATAGTACCTTTTATATTTTATTATTATCAGGTGTATTTAGGTTCGCGCTCTGTCCGTCAGCCCCGCATCAGTTTTCCGCTCTTGTTTTCTAAACCATTGCAGGTATTAATCTATTATTTTGTTTATTTGAGTCTACCTTTAAGAGTTCAAGTTTGGCTCAAGTCCACTGCCTGTTTTGGAGCGAGTTGTGAGCCTTTGCCCTTGAAAATGTTATGAATATCCGTTTTCACCCACTTTTTTCTGTAAATGAGTCTTCGAACCAAACACTTGAATTGTGAATTGTGAAGAAATTTCAACACAAAAAGAAACCACTGTAAAATGAGAACCTCCAATGTATCTTTGCATGCTGTATCTTGAACGTGTTTTAATGTATGATGTTGACTGTTAATTACTAGAAGATTGATTGATAAGTGAGAGTTTAACACCCAGTGAGCAATATTTCAGCTATATCAAGACGAGAACAAATAATCAATCCCTCCCAACAAAAGTAATTAAAGAAGAAAGAAACAAAAATGGAAGGGACAACCGGGACAACGAGCCCTGATTGCCACTGGAAAAGGGGAGAAATAGGAAACTTAGCCTTATATACGAGTCCCAGTGACTCTGTTCTTTCTAGACAATACAATGTATAGAAGGTGGCCTTCATACTGCATGGAGCGCAGCGTTTCTCCAAACAGTTTGGCTACAATCGTTCGCGGTCAGGCTTTCCATATTATGACCTGACTACCCCGCAGAGACCGGGCATTCCCCTATCCACCAACTGGGGACGGGCCCGGAAATTCTTTAGCCGGAGCCCCTGAAAACCGATTCAGATGCCGGGTATTAGTAGATACTAAATCGCCTGTTGATTTTATTTCAGAATATTTATTTCATAAATTGTTCAATAGAGATGACTTACTCGTCGAAACAAAAGATTTTTTGTGCATACCAACGCTGGCACAGAATTGAAAGATAAAGGCACGATAATGGCCAAATTCAAATCTGGAAAGTTTACATTTGTTTTGGTTCTAGTGCTGCTGAGGAATAAATTTCCGAAATGGCCATACAGCTCATGAAAACTATTGCAGTTGGAGTTAACATATGTGTTATGGTCTCATGTTCATTTACTCCATATTCTTTCGTAAAATAAGAAATGATAAAAGCAAAAGGAGGCAATTAATTAGGGATTACAAATATATATTCCCATGAAGTCCAAAAGGCAGAAATTAACATTTGAAAAACATTTATAAGAAACTTAAACGTCAAATGATTACATTAAGTAAAAGTAAAAGTAAAAATGAAACATGTGTCAAAATCAGACTTGATTTGATGTAACATTTCAGTATTACTGAGATATAACTTTTCAGTATTACTTGGACGTAAATGAAATTTAA
>MJUU01008256.1:11754-38337 GCA_002080025.1 Modiolus philippinarum
GTACAAATACATGGTACAGTACATGGTACAAATACATGCTACAGTACATGGTACAGTACATGGTACAAATACATGGTACAGTACAGGGTACAGTACATGGTACAAATACATGGTACAGTACATGGTAAAAATACATTGTATAGTACATGGTACAAATACATGGTACAGTACATGGTACAAATACATGCTAATATCAAGATGTGGAACAACGGGTGCCACGCGGGGAGCAGATCATGCCTACCCTCCGGAGCACCTGATGGTACCTCAGATTTTGTAGGGATTCAAAATGCTAGTGCTTTAGTTTTGTGTTGGTCTTATTCATTTATGTTTATTTGTGCTGTCTAAATTAGTTTAGGATATGAATTGCCGTGATTTTAGACTTTGGATTTTGAATTTCCCCTTTCATCATTTTTACTTATTAGTTTCTTTCAACTTGAAGTCACCATGAGGCCTTCAACAATTAGCTTTGCTCATACGACACAGTAAGTTCAAGACGGCCCTAGAACTGGTTTTAGAGGTTTTTTTAGATGTGGATCAACGCTACATCAATGCCTTTCTTTTCATGGATGTGAGATCTTCAACAAAAATTAATTAAACTGGCAAATAACTAAATACCGAGGTTACTGTGAATTTACTTTCTGCATATGCGCATTTCGACAACTTATGTCTCTTCAATGCAGATAAAATGTAAACGTTTGGAAGACCATATACTCAAAAATATTAAAAAACTGATAGAGAACAAATAACCAATATGATCTAAATGTACAGCCAAAATTAGCTAAGGACAGATCTATGCATGAGGGAGATACTCCTTAGTTTTCAACAAAATTTAAAAAAATTTAGATATTGTAGGTTCCAAAAATAATCGGCTTTCGGGTCAGCACCGGAGACTAACAGTCCACCAGCAGTGGCATTGACCCAGTGGAAACAAATAACTAAATACCGAGGTTACTGTGAATTTACTTTCTGCATATGCGCATTTCGACAACTTATGTCTCTTCAGTGCAGATAAAATGTAAACGTTTGGAAGACCATATACTCAAAAATATTTAAAAACTGAAAGAGAACAAGCAAAGTGCTTCTTCAATTACTGTCAACCATTGACCAGCAAAAGCACTAGTGTCTCAAAGTAGTGGTCAATTGGAACATATAGACAACCAAAGGGCACTCTTCAAGTCGACTGTACGAAAACTTGGCATTATAAAATAGTGAGATGTTTATAGACATTATAAAAGGTGACCGGAATAACATTTGGAAATATTTTCCAAAAAAGTGAATAGAGTGAAATTATGGATAATAATTTCACAGTTAATTAAGGATGGTCACTCCTCAGGTTTTTGAAACTGTCTGTGACTTTCGAAATTCTCTTGTTTTATACATTATTATGCATTAGAAAATTTTGCACACTGACCCCCCATTTTCTTTTCAAAATATGATAGTATACATCTTCATTAGACTTCTGACAAAATTTGATGAAATTTTTGATATGCCTTCATCGCATTTCAAGGGTTGATTACCTTAATGCAAAGCGAATGAAAAGTCTAGAGAAGTTCGGTTTCCCGCCAAAATTTCAGTCGTTTAAAACTCAAAAACGGCCACACTGACCTATCAATATTTTTGGCTAAAAATGATGTATGATCCATATTATATAATAATTTTAATTCCTTGATATGATAAACTTGAGGAGTGACCATCCTTATTATCACTTTTCTTTCACTGAGAAATTTCAATCTTTCACCGTCCTCTATATAATAATTTGCGATAATCAGAATCTCGGATTAGTTATAGTATAAATATAGCAATCCCCTACAATAAAGAAAATAAATTATTATTAATAAATGCGTAATGAAAATAAATTTAAATGCCATTTACATTCATATTCACATTTGTGTATATGTATTTACACACTGACAAATAAAGCCACGCGTACAGAGCTGTACACACTGGCATATATTGTCAATTACTATACAGCTCTAGATAAATTTCACGTACATGAACACATTGACATTCCAGGCGAGGCAGTAACTGAACATTGGTATAATGAAGTACAGCTTTACGACTTCAGTGACGATGATCCTCCAGATTCTGTAAAAGCTAGTGAGTATTAACCACATGGTATAAACCGGTGTTTATTGGCAAAATGCAGTTGTTTCACGATATATTCATGAGGTTGGTGCCGAGGGTCGTTTGGAACTGCCATTTGAGCCTCAGAGTGACTGTCAGATATTTATAGATCTCCTAATTAAGTCCTTTTTAATCGATCCTGACAAAAACGAATTTTAGTTTTTGCATATGGCGATTTCGAACACTTATGTTTCTTCAGTGCAGATAAAATTGAAACTTTTGGAAAACAATACATCAAATAACGTGTAAAAATAACAAACTTAAATAGAAGAGCATAAATTAATTATGCAACAAAAACAAACGTTGTACTATAATTTACACAGGCATTGGTAATCATGAACGTAATTATAATTCAGTTTGCAAGTGTGTGTGTTTACAAACAATAATAAATGACATAAATCAAAATTGAAAAAAAGTTAACAATAAGGGTTAAAACAAAATTTCTGAAAAGAATTGTCAAGAGCTGAAATCCAAAGCGTAAAGAGACATTGTAGGTACAAAGGTTGAATAATTGTCATCCACAATGGTCCTGACTTGGTACACACATTTCAAAAGACATGGTGGGTTTAAACGGTTTTTTAGGCGCCAAACCTCTCCTTCTGTAGAGGTGGTGGCTTGCAGCACACAAAATTGAATGAATAAAACTGCAAAACACGTATCAACATGCAAACTCTTCCAAACTTAAGGGATACTAATTTTTATATAGTTGTGTATTGTAAAGTCGAGAGTAATGTAAAGTCGAAGAGTCATCCATTTTGCATATTCATTTGATGACGTGAAAGCAAATGTTTGCACCAGAATTGTCAAACTGTAAAGGTGATGTCTGGGTTGTAAATAAATACAAGTATTTGTTCAAAATCAATAATTTAACAGATAAAAACAAGGAAAATCTGAAAGATTCTAATTTCCTTCATTTTTGATAACGTCCATTTTTAGGAAACTAATTTTGGTTATTTCTAGAGCACCTAGAACACCAAAGTCATGGAAGACATGGTCAGCTGAATAATTTGCATATCTAGGTCAAAGATTTTGAGACTGAAATTGAACTTGTGTTTTAAGAAATTTGAGAAAATGTCTCTCAAAACGTATTATTTCTTATTCATTTTACCTTTCACAACGTAAAAAGTGTGACAATGTGTGCAACAAACATATCTCGTATATTTAATGGTTGGTCTTTTTTAGGTGGACCCCAACTTTTGTTTTCAAAGAATTCAGATTGTATTAAGGATCTGAAACAAGCACTTGCAAAGTCTTTTGCCAATATATTTTTCCTCTGCTGAGATTTTAGTACAGTTTCAGACTCTTAATATTTTGTGAAACTGAAAAGAGATTTATTACACTGCTTTTAATTGTGATTGTCAGTACATAATGGTCTTCAAAATGTGCCATTTTTATCTTTCATTTATATTCACAACGGTACACAAATATGGAGTCTCGACTTTACATTACACTACCAAAATAGTAGTGGAAATGCCCTCCGAGTTTTTGATGATTTTTAATAACCTTCTAAGTATGTACAAATAATTTGCCAAATAAGAGTGCAAGTATTTTATTGTTTATTTTTAAATTTACGGTATTGAAGATGTTTGAGGCCGAATAGTCTTGGGGTCTCGACTTTACGATACCCGAGGATACTTCATCTTCCAATAAATACATGTAAATTAAAATCAGTTAGATTGGCTTACATTTTTCAGTTGCGACTATATTGTGGCAATTGTGTATGCGTATACCAAGAATTGACAACACAATAAGTATTCTTTGTTTTCATTAGGCGAAAAGTTTTTACCAAAAAGTAACAATAATCCAGGCAAAAATATGGTAATACAAATAGAAAACTAAATATGGACATAGCACATTGACGACAACAAAGTGAACATACACATGAAAACAATCCGTGTCGGGTGTAGATCAGTGCTTCTTGGACGAAATCATACTCACCTTAGTATTCACGATTACCATATATTGATCCATAGTCTTTTCCAAAAGCTGTTTTTCAGGATAACGACTTTGAGTTTCTATATATACAATCAAAACGGCAATTCTGAATCACAAACATCATCGACAAAAACAAACTTAAATAGAAATTTGACAATACAGGAAAATTAAGAAAACAAAAGCACTGACAATAACTGTCAACCACGATGGTCTTGATTTGGTACAGGCATTTCAAAAGAAATGGTGGTTAAACGAATGATACAAAAACAACGGCAGTAGAATACCGAAGGAACAAAGGGGTGGTATTCACAAAAATCGAAGTCCAAAGACAAATGTATCTATAAAAAACTTTTAAATAATTGTATGACATGGATTTTTTTTGAAGTCTTGATTAACAGTCACGACGATAACTACATGTACTAGTATGTCTAATGAGAAAGAGTGTATAACTAGCTTTCGAGTAAAGATACACTACATAGGAACGGTACAGTTCTATATAGAATATATAGAATATCTCATATGAATACACCATCAATTTTCAACTTTTGGTATTTTATGTTTTTGCATTTTCCAACTATTATTTTTACAACTCTGTTTATTGTGCCTCGATATTTTATATTACCGAATTTTCTTACAATTATCTTGATGAGTGCGTTGTGATTATCTCCTATGAGACTTTTGTCGGGCAACGGATGACAGTGGAGGTATATGAACACTTTGCCAATTTATGTTGACGACTCTGCATTCATAGATGACATAGATATACGAATGGATATTAGAAAAGTGACGAAAACAATGTCAATTCGCTTACAACCCATATTTGATATAAAACTGATTTATATAGAAAATATCTTTCAGGATGTCGACATTTTACCCAGATTGTGTGGAAAGACAGCAAAGAAGTCGGATTTGGTATTGCCAAAAAGGGAAAACGTGCAATCGTAGTAGCATGTTACAAGCCTCCGGGCAATCAGCAAGGACAGTTTTCAGTGAACGTGCTACAAATGAAACCGGAAGTCAAGAGTAACTGCTTCAAGTGTTTAACACCACATATTGAAGATATTGATTAGTAAAGCCTTATATACATGTGTGTTCAAGGAAAAAAACGATTAGTATTACTGAGAAGATATAAAAACAGTGAAAAATAGTATTTTGTTTCATTTTTATTCATTATTACTACGTTTATACATTGTGTGAATGTTCAAATCTATGTTTTTACACTAAATTCAGTTTCAATGTTGTTTTGAAATTAAAAACATGAATGTAAGAATTAGAAAATAAGAAAATTACTTGTGATAATGGTAAATTTGACACTTGAATTACATCGGTTGGAAGAATCTAGCCATTAGTTACATGTTTTTGGCAGGATATTGTCAAGGTCATTTATGCGCTCCCGGGAAAAAACCTGTTCACTTTTCGAATAAAATATTTAGCAAATGTTTCTCTTCATATTCGATTTAAACATAAGCATCTACAAACTTATGGTAATGACAGTTTCTATGGGGAAGGGTTTTAATGTAAGATGGTGTGCCAGTTCTACACTGATCAATGCGCAACACGGGGTTCATGACAGGAAATGGTAAAAAAGACTACTATTCTAATTAATAAACACTCATTAGTTTTACACAAAATACAATCAAAGAGCGTACAGATAATGATAGGAATGGACAAACATTTATAGTTTGTCTTAAAAACTTCGTGCTGTTAGTTATTTTGTTCTCATATTTTGCTATCTATTACAATAATGTACATTGCAATTACTTGTTTTGTACTGATCAACAGACATATAAATACATGACATTTTTATACGGACTTTATCACTGCTAATATCATCCTACTTCTTTTAATCTTTAATTATGGTAGTGTCTGGTAGCAATCCAACAGCAATTGCTCTTGAAAGGTTGCAAACAGTGAAAAGAAATGTTCGTATCAGCACTTGAGTAAAAACGAATCTTAAATCCCAGTTCTCATCGACACTTCAAAGTATTTCTATCAGGGACTGATATATATTAAAAATCTTTTGAATGATCGATTGAGACAGAATTTTTTGAACCATGATTTATCAGGCGGTTACGGAAATAACTAGGCATAATAAAGAAAGTCCAAATAACAGATGCTAGCTGTAGTGTAACGAATTAATTGTGAAACATTCACTACGTTAACAGGAGAAGTTAGAATATTACTGTCCATGCAAGGGAAACTGAGATTATGTTTTTAGATTCTAGTCGTCATTTTGCCGTGAATTTTAGTACTGAGATGTATATTTTTGTTAAATCAGGGATGTCCAAAATAATGTTGATCTAGTATTTTATGTTGTTTCCGTTACCTCTACATGTGATTCTGGATAATATATTGATTCGATCCGGTTAGCAAACGACGAGGTATTTGTAAGTGTGATTGAAGGATCTGGCATCTTTAGTTTTTTCAACTTTTACGAGTCCATGAAGAAATTCAGTCACGTAGGTATGGTGGCCCGATGCGGCCATTTCGCGTTTTCGCGTTTTTTACTTTCACTTTCCACAGAGCGAAAACGCGAAATCGAGAAGGCGAAAACGCGAAAACGCGAAAGCGAAAACGCGAAATCGAGAGGGCGAAAACGCGAAAACGCGAAAGCGAAATCACGAAAACGCGAAATGAATTTCGCTTCATGTTTTCGCATTTTCGCCTTCGCGTTTTCGCGTTTTGGCCTTTGCGATTTCGCGTTTTCGCTTTCGCGTTTTCGCGTCTTTGCGTTTTCGCGATTTCGCGTTTTCGCGTATTCGCCTCGGAAGTAAAGATCTAACGCATGCGTCATTTGAAACAATAATGTAGCCATCTCAAACTTCAATCGAAAAACAGTATGTGTTATGTTGTGACCAAATTAAATAAACTCGTGAACTGTATTACAATGTAATTTTTGAATTGAATTTATTCGGATGTAATTACTACTCAAACCAACTTTTGTATTTTGTATACGTTTTAAGACTTTCATATGTTAGATTCTCTCCATACCGTATGTGTAATGTAATTAGAAGTTGAAATGATATTTTATAGTAAGATTAAGTTTAAATTGGTGTGCATCTTTTAAATTTAGTATATGGTCAATTGGGTTTGTGTGTGAACAAGATCATGTCACAATGGACAAATTTGTCAAAACAATTTCATTAGATCGTTATTGTAGGGGATATTTTCACTGACAGATTAATCTCTGCCTTACTTCTTTTAAGGCATTTCCCCGTAAATTAATTCCTACATTTACACCCCGGTGAAACTGTACACTGTGCAATCACGGTAGCGACTAACTGTACGCAAGAAGGTGCAAAACAAACCAAAAAATAGACATGCAGACGAAAAGTAACTTCATTATTATATGGTATTTGTATCATATTTAAATGTGTATTGGCAATTGTAAAGGAAAACTACACTATTAACCTTTATTTGTATCAAATATGTAAGCGTATATGTTTTTAATAAAGTCACAATAACCAAAATAGTTCGTGTACACCAAAAAAATCAGGGTAGGACTAAGCGTACAGTTGGTAGCAACTAAGTAGTACGCAGGGTAGGACTAAATCATTGACATACTACCTAAATAAAAGAAACTGCATTGTTTTGCACATTGTTGAACTATTCTCATACTGTTTGTCAGTGGAGATACCATATTATATTCAATAGAACCAAGCTTTCTATTTGATGTATTCACTTTTTCTTTTTTTTTCACAGACATAAAAAAACACACCTTGACTTCTTCTGGGGAACTCTGAACCATATTGTCTAAATATAGAATGCGTCGTACGAAATTCCAAATGTGTTAATTCTTATGACGGAATTTTCGAAAACATGCATGTATTTGATTGTGCTTTTCCCTAATTAACTGCTCTTATGTTACCAGTAATCCCTTACAACAATGCTATACTTTGCAAGATATTAAAAATCGAGCTTTTAAATTGCTAAAAATATATGCTTCTATCAAAAATAGAATGCATGCTTTTCAAGTTCTTTCGTTGATGATGGAATTCATTTTTTTTTTTTCACTATGCAGGAAATCGGACCGAAACACACTCTTTAGCATATATTTCACGAAGCATGAAAAGCCTTGTTTTTCATCTCTTCGGAACGTGCTTCTAGTACCCGAATTTCAGGGAAACCGGGAAAAACAAACTAATTATGAAATTGAAGTTCATTTATAATTTTTTCTGACATACTTACACTAAATTTTGATTGACGAAAAAAATTAAGCTGAAGCGCTGCAAATCGATTAAATATAAATAGCTCAATAGTGTTCATTAATTAGTGCCGATTCCCTCTCAGTGCATTGATATATTGATTTTTTACGTACAAAATTAAAACTGTTCCCGGAGGGAAAGTGATTAAAAAGTCCCATATTAAAATGTCCACATATAATAAATGTTGCAACTTATGTGTACCTAGAAAAGATTTTCTTATCCATGGCAAGCTCATATGACTGTGGATTATGGTGTTTTGTCCTTTATCTACAGACTTTCATTATACCAATGATACTGACATTGGTAAACAAAACAGCTCATAGCAATTGCATATTAACATTAAGGTTCCAATCAGGGTGAACATATACTCTTTGTAGGGCATAATACGCGTATTTGTTTGTAAACTTAGTCATACCCTGCGTACAATTAAAATCCTACCCTGCGTAGTCGCTACCTACTGTACGCTTAGTCCTACCCTGGTGAAATTGTGTACAGTAAAACTTTTGCTAATTATACAGTTATAAGCGATCAAAACAACCTACAACTGACACAAAATATTAATTGGCACCTCCAAATCGCATAATAATCGAAGTAAAGCATAATTTCCATATAAAATGAATAATTAATTAACTTTTTTTCGTCTGCATGCCTATTTTTGGTTTGTTTTGCACTACCCTGCGTACAGTTAGTCGCTACACTAATTGCACGGTGTACAGTTTCACCGGGGGTGCATTTATAAAAGTGTCGAATTTGAGTACGGTAGAACCGAGCTGTCAATCCAAAACGAATCAATTAGGTATAAAATATTTAACGCATTTTTTTTTATTTTCGAGTTCTCTGTTTTGTTGGTTGGGTGTAATTCTTGTAATAGAACAGTATAAATAGGACGTTTATTAACATTTTATGTCTAACTACGAAAGAAAAATAAACAGTCAGAAAATCTTTTATTGTGTTTAGAAAGGAGGAAAAGTGAAGGTTTGTGGTGTATGAAACAACGATATGTGCGAGTAAAAAATCGAACCGGTGTTGTTGGCACCTAGCTGGGAGTGAAACGATGGACTGAAAAGGTGGGGAAGGGTCCAAGGGAGTTTCCAAAAGGGATCGGGGAAGCCATGAAAAAAAGACAAGCCAACAAAAAGTAACAAAACCGGTTTGGATTGATCGTTAAGAGAAGGAGGCTTAATACATTTAGCATGTCTCAGTATATCTGTCATATAAAATACCATCTTAAATACAGCAAGATGGCAAAAAATAAACCTTTACTCATACTCAAACCACAACATATAAAGACAGTAGCCCCGACCCTCTCTGCCCAGGGTCATACACTTGTGTAAGTGTTTCATTAGATTCAAGCAACCTCATGTTTAGTACATGTATTGATATGTAATAAACAGATTTAGATGGTTGATGTGTATGTAGTTTTTTATCTATAGCATATCTCCTCGATCACTACTTTTCATGTTTGTATGTAGAAGAAGAAGAAGAAGGAGAAGAAGAATGTTTTATTGTTTATTAAAATGGGCCCACGAGGGGCATGATACAAAAAAAAAACACATACAAACAAAGAAAGTAAAACAGAATACAATTCAAAATGACAATATATACAATCTCATGTGTAAAAATCAACAAATTGTAATGGCTAGTGCACTCAAGTGCAACCATGGCGAGGTTTCTGCAAATTGATAACTATGCGTTTGTTAATATTACGATGATAATTATTAACATGTCTAATATTTTCCTGTCTTCCTTATTGACTTACTAAAAAACAAGTATAAAAAAAATTCGATTATATACATTTCATGTTAGTCGGTTATCTCTATAGCATTTTCACTGAGTTTAACGTTTTAGAATTATAAAGGAAAGAAACTAAATGGTACTGACGGGGTTTGAACTAATGTGGTCTCTTCTAGTTCGAAAACTAACAGGACTTTAGGTTTAATTTAAGAAACCATTAGCGGANGGGGGGGGGGGGGGGGGTGTTCCGTCGGTTGGAACCCCAATTTTGACAATCATGTATTTTTTTAATGAATATCCTGATGTTTTACTAAGTTCAACTATCCCAAAAATTTTCCTTCGTTTCTTAATTTGAATCCCTCTTTTTAAATTCCCTGGACGCGGATTCAGCAATGCACATCAATTTAAACTTGGTTACTATAAAATGTCATTTCATCTTTTAATTATATTACACATACGGCATGGAGAGAATCTAACATGAAAGTCTTAAAACGTATACAAAATAAAAAAGTTGGTCTGAGTAGTAATTAAATTACATCCGAATAAATTCAATTCAAAAATTAATACAGTTCATGAATTTATTGTATTTGGTCACAACATAACACATACTGTTTCTCAGTTGAAGTTTGAGATGGCAACATTATTTTTTCAAATGACGCATGCGTTAGATCTTTACTTCCGAGGCGAAAACGCGAAATCGCGAAATCGCGAAAACGCGAAATCGCGAAAACATGAAGTGAAATTCATTTCGCGTTTTCGTGATTTCGCTTTCGCGTTTTCGCCTTCTCGATTTTGCGTTTTCGCGTTTTCGCTTTCGCGTTTTCGCCTTCTCGATTTCGCGTTTTCGCGTTTTCGCTCTGTGGAAAGTGAAAGTAGAAAACGCGAAATGGTCGCATCGGGCCACCATACGTAGGAGTATGAGTAGAAGAGCACAGTTCTTGCCCATTGATATAACATCTTGTTGTTTGTTAATAGCACCTCCAAATGTGAAAATAATCATATGCATGCATTCACAATAAAAATATCAAGCGTACATGCACACATGTCTCATAGTAGCATACTTTTTTTAAATTGGATTTTGAAAAAAAAAGTGGATTTATAACCCCAATGAATTTTTTTTCTTGATTCGTGGTTTTAGTTTATCACGAGGATTCGTTGTATAAAATGTGGAAAAAATCAAATGTTTTGAGTGAATGTATTAGGGAAAATGAAGGGGAATTGAGATTTTCCAATTAGTCGTTCGAATTGCTAAGAAGTATCCACATGTTAGACTCACAGTGTGAGTGATGCCTGTTTTTGACCTCAGACAAAATCTTGGTTAGTTTCATAGATAATTCAGTGGTAGAACCAGATGAAAATATATAGCTATGTATCTTTCCTCGTGGATTTTTGCGAAATTTAGGTATCTAATACAATTAGGGCAGGACTTAGTCTGACTATTAGCAGAGGAGATGAATGACCTGTGATTGGAGAGGATATGAAACTCTTGTATGTAATATTACCTGGTGTATTTTGAAAATGATTTATACATTGCTTATTGTCATAATTTATATATATATATACTATTAGTAATTTGTTTTGCGAGTATGGAATTCTCAGCTTGTATTGCATCGAGTGCGAAGCACGAGATCCAATACCAGCTTAGAAATCCATCCGAGCAAAACAAATTACTAATAGTATTTTTATCGCTAATTTTGTTATTAATATTATACCAGATATATGTTTCTTTTTCTATTGAAATATTTTTTTAAGGTTAAATATGTAATTTTTAGTTAAATGTAACGCTTTTTTGATATGATTATTTTTTTTCATGAAACGTCACGCGATGTCATATTAATCTGTTGCTAACGTTCCATAGAGATTGACGATAATATGTTCATATCAGCGCAGTGCAGTGATAATAGAATTATCGTCGCTCCAGAACAATTGAAAATCAAGCAAATTAGCGATAAAGAATTTGACAAAGAAATTGTTCTTTTCATGCAGACCATGAAACCTACAAGTATTGACAAAGTAATGTCGTTTCGACGTAATTTGCAAGGTCAGTCCGATGATACTGATATTATCGGACATCACTGCATCAGTCGAAATTCAAACAACGTATCGATCATTTCGATGAAAATAGATAACAGAATGTTGGTTCTAGCATTAAGAATATATCCCTACGCATGTACGTCAAACCTTAACAAAACTTTGAGGGCTGTCTCTTAAATGTTGTTTTAATTTGTAAGTTATTTGCAGTTGGTCATAACGTTTGGGTGCGCTGTAATGCCATAACACCGAATAACTGAGGAATTCGAATAGGCCTATAAGGTTGCTTTCATTAATCCATTATATAACGTTGGCACATAGTAATCTCAAAATCCTGCAATTTTTATTAATTAGACACACAGAATAATCATTATGAAATTCACCTTTTATAGTGTTCATGAACGGGTCAGTCACTCACTCATAAATTTTTATGACCCTTTGGAATGCATATTGCGATATAAATCTGCAAAATACCATATAAATATACTTAATCCAACATTAAAACTACATAACACTGTGTTTGAAGTCATTGAAATGAACCTAATAAATATAAAACTAGAGGCTCAGACACTGAGCCTGAATCGCTCACCTGACAAAATGCTGAAGCAGGGTTTTCGATGTTATGCATGGAGGCCTCGTTTTTTTATGTGAATTTCCCATAGAGAAAATAAACTATGTTCTGTGCTGGCAGCCATGTTTTTAATTGGATCCGAACAAAATGAGCAATCTTTGTTAAGGACCTTCAGTTCATCATTCTTGTAAAGTCTGGTTGAATTTGCTTCAGCGGTTTCGGAGCAGAAGAAGAAAATGTGAATTTTCCCATAGGGTCCAATGTTAAACCTAAGTTCCGCGCTGGTGGCCATGTTTTTTATTGGATTGGAATGAAATGAGCAATCTTCATTAAGGACCTTCCATACATCATTCCTGTAAAGTTTAGTTGAATTTGCTTTGGTGGTTTCAGAGGAGAAGATGAAAATGTGAATTTCCCATAGGCGACGGACGGACGGACGACGGACGACGGACGACGGACGCCAAGTGATGGCAAAAGCTCACACTGACCCTTCGGGTCAGGTGAGCTAAAAACGAGACATAAAACAAAAGGCATGTGGTATAAAAAATATGCCTCCACAAATTCCAACCCTACGAATTTACACTTACATGGGTTAGTATCGATTTATCTCTGTGTTAAAAAAAAACATATCGATTAATAAAAATATTAAGACTTAATAATCTTGAAAATTTGAAAATATGAATATTTTTGAAAAAAAATCGTATCAAAAATTTATTGAATTAATATTGTTAAGTGCAATTTAAAAGAAAATTATACAGAAACTGTCCACTGATTCCAAATGTCATTTAATTTTACGAGAATATCATACTAAACCAAAACCTGTGATATTCAAATTTGAAGGCATTTTCTCTACAACGAAATGACTCCTAAGCATTTTGCTGCTGAAATGACGTTAAATGAACAATCACAAGACTTATTTCCAAAAACTGAGTTCCAGTATGACGAATATTTTTATCGGTGTGTTTGGTGCTTCATTGACCAACGAATGGAGTTTACGTTCAAAGAGACAAGCTAAGCGTCTTTTCAAAGATAGCAAGCAACTGTAAACCCCTCTTCGGTAAAGCAACAGACAAACAGTTGGATCAGATTTCAGCCTTTTTAGTGCCATAAATCTGCATTTGGGGAAAATTCAACAGAAGCATACGACACATTTTGTCAGGGAAAGCGCTGGAAACTCTTGATAAGCCCTATCTTTCTAGAAAGCTCAAGTGTTGGCATTGTTTCAAGACAAATACTGCATGTTTCTTCACTGATCCTCGCTTCGGATACGGGTTTGAAAACAATTTATGGTCTAAAAACCGGACAACATCCTTGAAGTAAAATTGGATGCTTGAAACCTACTGCGCATGTCAGGAAGCCGGCTTTTGGGGTGTTCATTTTATGTCTTTTTGACCAGAAATCAGATTTTTTTATGGTTCCAAATGTGATGAAATTGTTAAATATGTGTCCATTTGGACTGTTTCTTGTCTACATGCAACAAAAAAAGGTTTGCTGATATTATTTTTCCATCTTCGGCAACCAACGATACTGATATTTTTTCAACACTCTTGTTAGTGAGACGTGTTATTTGTGGGATAAAGAAGTATTTTCTGGCTTGTTAAAGGAAAAAAAATCCGATTACACCTAAACAAAATGCCGTCTGAAGCATTTGACCTTGACACTTAGGAAAAAGGTGCGAAAAATCCGAGATCTTTCGAACGCCGAAAAAATCAATATATTGCAGAAACAAAATCAATATTACTGTGTATGTGTTCAAGAATGTAAATGCAAAATATCGTAACAATATTCAATGTGATTAAAGAAATGAACGAGTTACTTCCACGTCCCCCGTGGACATGCCAAAGGGGTCTTACAATTGTTGCAGACCATTTTTTTTTCAATTTTGTGTCATGTTTTTCTCAAATTCTGAAAAAAAAAACAAATGAAAGAATAGAATTTTCACCCTCACGCTTCAGTAGCTAGATTCTTGTAAGTTCTTAAAAGGCTTGTTACTATAAAACATTTTTAATTGGTTTTGTGTAAGGGTTAGAAAATGACATCAACCATTAAGCACCAACGGAAACAGATCTTTCAAAACCAAATAAGCCAAATTGATAGTGCGACGGGTGTCCCTTTTAGAGCAGGACATGCTTACCCTTCTCACTCCCGGTTTCCATGGGACTTCACACTAGATGTGCCTTAGTTCTTGATGTTGTCATTTTAACTCGTAAGCCGAAGGCGGAGAGTTCTTAAAATCATCCGAGAGATGTCACGTCAGCGTCGGGGTTATTAACTTATCTAAAGAGCTGCAAGTTTCCGATCAAATATAGTTCGTAAATTCCTTCAAAATCCGCTTTTGTATGTCGAATAGTGACGATGTTGCTGTATAAATTCGACAAAAAATATACATGTTCCAGACCATACGCGTATTTGGACCGTACGCGTACGGTCGGACCGTATGAGTATACGTGTACGGTCTGCTACGAGCTGGACCATACGCGTATATTTAGACCGTGTGAGTACAAAGAAAATGACATACACTACATTCGTTATTCAAACAAAGAAGTAAGTTACAGTCAAAACTGATAGTACTAACTACCACTGAAAAACGTTTTACATTATTAGGTCTTTATAAAAATAATAAATTAATAAGATAACTGAAATGAAATTATAGAAGAAGTGAAATAAGAAGAATACTTTTACGTTTTCACACAATTTTTTTATGTGATACATAAAACTTCATTTTTATATTGAGAAGTTTTGTTCGTGGACAGGGGGTCTTCCTTTTTTGAACACTTTGTTATTTCCGCTGTAATATCTTTTCAGCTGTCCCTTTACGAGATTTTGGGTTTTCCATCCTTTTTGGGGTTATTGTGAAAAAATGTTGTTCCCTAGATGTGGTATTCAATGTTTTTTTCTTAGGATTTTCAGACAAGAAGACCATTTATTTTAATTCAATTAACATCCCATCTATTTTTTACGAAACACTAGTTTTTTTAAATTATTTTATTTGAAATAACGTTCAGTTGATAAAGGCATCATCGAAACATAATTACAGTAAATTCTTATTTTCTTCTTATTTTCTATAAAATAACGATTTTAAGAAAATCTTAGATGTTTCTAAGCAAAAGAGCTTAATTCATAAAATAATATTGTTATGCCTTAATTTAATTGATATATTATCCGAGAACACGCAAAACTGAAATAGCCAGACCGTACGCGTACGGTCGGACCATACGCGTACGGTCCGACCGTATGGGTATTTCTTAAAAATACTCGTATGGTCCGGACCGTACGCGTACGGTCCAAATACGCGTATGGTGTGGGACATACACATACACTATAAATATGCACAGTATTTACGTTCCTGTCTCTGTCAAGAACTAGTTCAATGCCCTATCGCATAGTTATTTGTCAAAGGAGAACATAACATTTGTTACCTGTGTCATGTATATTTCCTATTTATTGCTGCGGTCAAGGAAGTGGCAAAACTTTATGTTTACCGAAATTAAGATTTACACCCCAAGCTCTCTACCTTTCATTGACTCGCCGTTGTGCAAAGACAACATTGTAACATTTGTCAGGTTTTCTTCATGTCTGATATAACTACAATGTAGACATTTCACATCGATGAATCAAACACATTGTGTAAGCTTGGGGTGTTAATCTTTACTTTATTACAATAAAAGTTTTGCCACTTCCTTTACCGCAGCAATATAGCAATGGATTCGATATGCATACGATATTACACCTTACGATTATTTTCACGTATTACGGAATAACTCGGATATATAAATTGTACTTTCTCTTATACATCAGGGCATTTCACATTCAATCTTCTATGGGAATATCATTTACAAAGCGCATAAATTCAAAAATTGTCCTTCCAAACTAATTAATCCGTTAAACAAACTTATTCATAAAGGACATTAATACAGCATTGTTGTTAAATCTTTATTTCTGGTTTTTATTGGCAAAAATATATCGATAATCTCCTAAATGCTTTACACCATTACTAAATTGAAACAATTTTTCATATTGGCAGTATTTGGCATTGCACAATATCATGTTCTTCTTTCATAATTGATGATGTTGTTATACCAAATCTATTTAGAAGTATTTCAATTGAAGTTTCATATGTAAGGAGGCCTGATATCATAGTCAACGGAAATTATGTCCTTAGCTAGCTGTCAGTAACTGCGAGCATTTGTCCGGACAGTACCTGTGTATATTGTCTTCATGTTTTATGTACTTCATTGTAAGGGTACCCGTCTTGATAAGTTGGACTTTCTGAAAGTTTGATTTTTACTGTGAGTCTTTTTGTGTATTTATTTTTTAGCCATTCACCACATATAGGGGGAGGGTTTGGATCCATGAAAACGAGTTTAACCCCACCGCAATTTTTGCGCCTATCCCAAGTCAGGAATATGTTGGGCATTGGCTTGTCCTTGTTTTCTTATAAAATTTTAGTTTCTTGATATTTTGTCCATTGGATGTGATATGTTTCCATTGATTTATTCACTTTTTTTACCTTTTTGGGGCCATTTAGGGCTCACTATATGGTGTGAGGTTCCTCACTGTGTTGAAGACCGTACTGTGACCCCTAGATGTTTTGAGTCATTTTAACCTGGATATGGGATGTTGTTTCCTTGACATTTACTCCATTTCCTTTCTTTTTCATATTTCTGTTCATGTTTATTGAACCAGTTATAGAATAAGTGAAGGTACTTATTCACCTCGATTGGCTATTTAGCAAATATAGGTGGAACTGGTCACTCATATAGAAATCAGCCCTTCCGATTATTTTTTTCATGTTATTACGGAACTGTCGGAGATTTTTTTTATTCACTATTGATAAATTGTACTTTCTGTTCCCGTTGATTAAATAAGTTCTCTAATACCGATTAAACATATAAATTCGTTATTTTGTATTCAGCAGTTCGTTGGATGACTACGAAGTTTTGCCGGAGTGGATTTTCAAGGCTTTCGAGTTTCAGCTCCATCGGACCCCCCCCCCCTTTTGCAGCTATGTAGCCGGAGCCCCTGAAAACTAAAATCAGGTTCCGGGTGTAGGTTTTGAGGGTATAAAGCTACATGGATGTGCAACAAAGCAGCATTCTTATCAATAAAATTTATGTTGTTTTAAAGAAATATGCATTCCCTCTAATGCCTTCATTCAGGAACTTGAAAATTGAGGAAAGAAATGTTAAAAATCGAGATATCAATGAAAGAAAAAATATTAAAAGACATAACTATGCTGAAACACCCAAACTGCTCAAATCTAATAAGAAATCTTGCAGCTAGTCCTGAAATTAATCTGAAAAAAGGAGCCCTTCACAACATTGCTTTTGCTAACAAAAATATAAGGCAACATGTACATGACAGGAAATGTATAAAGTACTCTTGAAATATTAAGGTCAAATGGACAAGAAGCATATAGACAAATATTGTGGGTACATTAGACCAACACGATATATTAATATTAGGGATGTCAACGAGTACTCGAATACTCGAGTATCACTCGGAAGGAACGAGTATCGAGTACCTAATTGGTACTCGAATACTCGGCATTAAAACTGCCATTCTCTTTGTTAATACGACTGCCTCCGTATTTCAGAGCATCTCGCTTTAACACAAAATAAACTCGTTACTGCCTCATAGATAGACACTATTAACTAATATATATTGAACATCTAAAGAAACGCGTTGTTGGTCTATGTTACTTAAAATTCAAAGGCAAACATCTCTCCAAATACATTTTTGATCATGTTAAATTTCTTGCAAGCGATTTATGTATTAACGAAAACAAAAATCTAAAAAACGAAACATTTTTGAATTTTGAATTTTATTTTCTCAAAAAGATACATTAATTGAAAAAAAATACCTGTTCAGCCCAAAATGCAAAAATGTTGAAAAAAAATGTTTTGATTAAATCGCCTGTCTGATCACTGAATTGCCGAAAATGTATACACTTTGCGAACAAGTAATATTCTTTACTGAAAATTTATTTGGTTAAAACCGTGTCGTCCTCAGATGTTTATAAAAGCATTAATTGTGATTTAAACAATACAAGCGTGTAACTAAACAAAAACCAGTTGTTAAAGAAAAACTTGAATATAATTTCTCTTTAATTGAATGCTGTTTAATCAAACCTTTGATTGGCTATAATGGTACACAAACAGTAATCGGTGCTCCTGTTATGATATTTGAGCAATTTCGTAGTTATATATCATTGAATGATAAGAATTTTAAAGTCTAGTAATTTTCGTTTCAAAAGATCACCGAGTACTCGAGTATAATCGAGTATTGAATCCGAGTACTCGAGTGGCATCTTTCATACATTTTGACATCCCTAATTAATATACTATACTGGTGAAATATAGTACAAAATACGGGGAGGTATATATCTTTAAGAAGTAAACCTCATGGCTACTGAACAGGTGATAACAAGGATATCGGATAAAAAGACAGAATACTATCACTGTAATTTTTGGAAGATATCCGGCATCCAGGAGATCCGTCTAAAGAGCTGACCGGAATCGTCCCGAGTTGGAGGTTGGGGGAGCATCAAGTGTTTGTAGGGTAGCAAAGTCATAATAAAAATGTATACGGAAAGCCTGTCTGCGAACTATTGTAGACCTCGAAGAGCGCCATGACTTTTGTAGTGTAAACACTTTTTTTTATATTTGTCGGTAAAAACATAATCATTGAGGCCATATATCTGCCCCTACTCAATTCTCCTATTTCCAGTGGCACTCACAACGTGGTGCCCCTAACTGTTACATCCACCAGTATTTCTTTTTACTATATTTTTCATTGATAAATTCTTAATGCAGTGTTGATAACCCCCTAATTTTAAAGTCTCAACACGAAAGACGTCTATTTTTTTTTTTAATTAATCGACCATCTTCAAATAAGGCAAAAATTATAGTGTAATCTTCAATTCCAATTTAGTGCATCTCACAAAAATACTATGTCAAATTTGGTGCTTGTAACACGGAATGAACTATTTTAAGATGTATCCCCCCACTACGTTTGAGGAGACTTCTTGAGATAACAATTCTGTCTGATTCATTTTGACATTACATTAGTTTAAAGTTAATTCTGGTTCTGATACAAATGAAAGACTTCCCATTTAAACTATACAAAAGAAGCAGACTTATTTTTCCATATATTGTTAAACACAATTGTAAATCAACCGAACTAATGCATGAATTGTATCAAATTGATCGTATTTCACATGTAGGTGCATATAAAACGAGCAATTATGAATTGAATAATCTTGCTCAAATCACACTATCGTTCTGATTGTTTGCAACATACAATCAAAAAAGCTGAAGTAAGCTGCTGTGTCGCCTCTTTCGTATTGCTCTTACTCTTGTTTTAAAGGAAGACGAACGTCATTACAATTAGTCATCCTTTCTCCGATAAAAACACTAGTGTCCAAGACAAACTCATTGCACTTATCAAGATGATTTTAAGTAAACTTGGCATTATAAAATGGGGAGCGGCACTATAAACAATTGGTCAATTTAACATTTGGAAATAAAAATAAATAAAATACCATATTCGAAAGTATGACAGTTTATCCATATGAGGAAGTCCCTCATTAAGAAGTACATTATGACTGAGATATAAGGAAAGCATACATCCATCGAAAGGGAAATTCTTTTACAGACTCCACATTGCAGGAGAGATAAAATTCCTTCTTTAATCAACAATGAAAGGATTATTAGTAAAAGCACATTAGACAAAGTCTCTACACATACATGGTAGAATCAAGCGATTGAACAACGCTTAAACAATTATCCTTGCTTCTCAAAGTAATTTCAAGACGGTTTGAGTGGAATTCATTGCTAATGGTTAAACAAACATACATACATGTTTTATTAAGCACGTGGATACGGGATCGTCAAAACATAAAATGAACTGTCAAAGCGCTCTAAAATTCACTGTAATCTGTTGCCCGACACAAGCACTAGTGTTTAAAGCTAGTTTACAGATACAACATATAGACAGACACAGGGCGCTTATCTCAGTAAGTATTCGAACAACGACCTGTGGACTAATTTGTTTTTATTTATAATTTTTGCATGTAAATATGAAATCTATAAGAGCTATTTCGCAACTGTACTTGGACATTTTATTAAATCTCATGATCCTGTTCGATTTACTCTATTGTGCCTTATGTGAAGGTTACTTGTATATAATAAAATAGGTGATATTCTGCATATTGTAACAAAAACCTGGTTCGATATGGATGAAGAGGTCCTTATGTTACTAGAAACGGAATCCGTAATCAAAGCTCCGATGGAGCTGAAACTCGAAAGCCCTGAAAATCTACACGTGGCAAAACTTCGTCATCTAAAGAACTGCTGCATACGTCTGCATGTATTAAGTTATAATAATTCATCGGATTGTGTAATTTCGTATGTATGTCGATTGTGCAATACACATATCACAGGTAAAAAATTATTATTTTCATCTTTGACAAAAGCAATTTATTTTGAATAAAATTATTTATGTTTTCGAAGAGTGTACAAAGGGAGGAAAATAAAACATACAGACCGATGCATTATGCAGTTGCGTGACAGGCTCGTTGATCCGAGACGCAATATAAAAAAAACGATTAATTTGATAAACATGCATATTGTTTTCAATTTAATATCACAACACTGTATTCAACTCAAGAAAATGAAGAAAAATAACTTAAATACACAATGTATAAGATTTTGATAGAAACTTGGCACTATATTTTATCGGAAGCACGAAGATCATCTTTTAGAGCTGTTAATAGGCTTAAAGCCGCACGTGATTTTTTTCTTGTCATATTAACAACTCTCCGCCTTCGGCTTACGAGTTAATCATAAATGAAGTGATTTGACAGAGAATCATACTTTCTGATACTCTTCAATAACAATATATTTCAATTTATATTTACTAAAACTTGTAAAAGAAGTCATATCTACAGATCTGTATGATGGATAATCATGGTTTAAAATTGTGGTTTCCTGTGGTTAAAGTCTGGTGTCCAAGCATCTGTTAATTACTGATAAGTAACCATGAATTGTGGTAAACTGTTTAACCATAAATCGTGGTAAACACTTTCTATTTTACCATTTATAGCATTGGTTATCTAGAAGGGTAATGGTTAATTACATGTACCAACTTTTACCATATTTTCTAGTTAAGTCAATATATATGTTTTAACCTGGATATGGGATGTTGTCTCCTTGACATTTACCCCATTTCCTTTCTTTTTCATATTAATTACAGAGTTTGTCTCTAGTGCTGTGTGGATGCAGTAAAATGTATCCCCGTGCTTGAGGTGTATGCTCTTTTTCATATTTACAGTAATGAAGTTTTTGTTTGGGAGATAACTTCTTATTTTGGTCCATATATATTTAAATAGCTGAATAAATCTTTTTTGCCCCTTCTATGGTCCTACTGATGTGTCTTGCAGTAATCACGAACTTTGCTCTGTAATTGTTTAAGTGTTTGTTGCGTAGCTTAACATATATTTCATGTCTTTGTTGGGTTTTATGACAGTTTTTGCAAGACATCTCTGTCCGTTTTTAACTTATTAATAATTGCTAGTGTAGTACAGATGATAAGTGTTTATTATCAGAGGACATATTCCGCATCAATTTATATACCTTTTCATACTATATATGTATTCACTAAATCATGATTTTAAGAAATGGAAAGAAAATTATATTTAACTCTTAGTTATCCACGTCTGCTGCTGAAAACAATTCATTCACAAATTCTAACCCTGCAAAAATTTCCACTTTCACTAGATGCTTTAAATCTAACAATGCCTCAGCAGCACTTATTTTTAATAGCAAAAGACGTGGATATCCACAAATTTCTCCGTGTAATGCCAAAAAATGATTTACTTGTTCTCGCCTCATCAACAAAAATACTGCTAAATCCACCGTTAATGGCAGAACATTCACCCTATCTTTTGAAACTGACATAAATTGAAAATTTATTTGATTACATGAACAAAACCTAATTGTGGAATTCAATATGCAGCATCTTTATAAACGGACACAACAACATCTCTATCGTTTCCGTAGATACAAAAAATTCCGAAGTTTAATTTATCAACATCTAAATAAACATAAACATAACATCAAATTTATAAAGGTTCAACCATTAGAAATTGTTGTAAAGAAGGACGGACAGTCACATAAACAATTTGAAAAATCACGTAGAGATTGTGAACTGTCTTGGATAAAGAAGTTGCAAACGGCGTATCCTCTCGGTTTAAATGATAATATTATGGGCCTAGGTAACATATCAAGAACTTCTTCCATCAACATTATGGATATTGTTTCAAAAAAAATTACGTAATAAACGATCCCACGGTAAACGTATCAATCGTAATAAACGAAAATACCACAGAACTTCAGTTTCAATTTCTGACCTTGTTACTATCTTTAAAAATAATGGCAGACAGAATTTGCTTTGTAAATTATGTTCAATTCCTATTGTTAAATTAAATACTTTATTGGAAAAATGCAATACCATACCATATTACAGTCCAATGTATGAAGCTGCTGGAATAATCAGCGGATTTTGCTACCACAAATTGTTTCCTAAAATTGATAAACCTGAAGACCATACAAGATATTTCCTTAATTTACCGTATATCAACAAAGGGATCGATCTTATTGATGTATCTAGTATATTTAAAGACTAAAAAATTATCAAACTTATTCCTCCTTATTTTGATAATATGGAACCACCCATTATTTCATATACTTACAAAAAACCTACAAGAGACCTTATTTTTAATTATTCATCCGTTACCAAAAAACCTGAAATTAATCGAGGTTTCGATATGAACCTAGTGGTCATGTTATTACAGGAGACCTCAACATCGTCCAGGACCGAGAGGTAAAAACTTTTCTCCAAAAAGGACCCAAACATCGTTCTCCTTCAAAAATAATTTGGAAGGACTGTCGTGATGTAATTGAAAAAGCCGTCATGTCATTCTGTAAAAAGTGGTACCGGTGTAAAAGAGAAAATGCGGATAAAAAATCATTAGACACTTTCATTAACAAATGCATGGAAGTTGTTGATATCCGAATAAATCATTTTGAAACACATTATAAGCAGCAGAATACCATTCTTGCTATTTCAAAAATCAAACAGAAGTTAAAAGAATTGGAAAAAGAGTATATATGTGTTCCGGCAGATAAAGCAGCAAATAATGTGGTCGTTGTTTGACGTAAGTATTACATCGAGGTGCTTTTGAATGAAATTACCAATTCTAGTACATTTCAAGCTACCACGTCAACAGAAACACAAATAATTGATGATCACATGATAGCTACAGCTGAACTTAAAGCAACTTCAAATTATAAAAGCATTCCTACTATGTATTGGCTTCCTAAACTACACAAAAATCCTTTCAAATTTCGTTTTATTTCGGCATCAAGTAAATGTTCAACTACACACATTTCTGTTTTATTGACCAGTGCACTTACTACCATAAAAATCTCGTCATCAACTTTAGCAATAAATGTTATGAATACAGTGGAATTAACTACTTTTGGAGTGTTAAAAATTCGGTAGAAGTTTTGAAAAACTTCGATCTGTTAATGAAGCATACACCTCCGTCGATAGCTATGATTTTTCTAACCTCAATACTACATTACCGCATACACTCATCAAAGAGAAATTTTCGTATTTGATCAAATGGTCCTTCAAAAAATCAGGATGTACGTACATTTGTTGCAATACATTTAAATCGTTTTTCAGTGACGACAAACATGACAAATAAACCAACTGGACTTGTCAGGATATGATAAAAGCATTAAATTTTCTTCTTGATAATATTGTTGTTCGTTTCGGTGATACAGTTTATCAGCAAAAAATAGGTATTCCTATTGGTACCCAATGTGCACCTCTCATAGCAGATTTATTTCTTTATTGCTACGAGTCACAATTCATGGCAAAAATTCAAAAAGACCCTTCTAAACAGCATTTAGTGGATAAATTTAACATACATATAGATATTTGGACGATATTTTGGCCTTAAATAATCCTGAATTTCTAAATTTACAGATGAAATTTATCCTGCAGAACTTACTTTAAATAAATCCAATAGCAGCATTGATTATACTCCTTTTCTTGATCTTGATATATCAATAAATCAAGGAAAGTTAAACACAAAGGTTTATGATAAAAGGGATGATTTCTCATTCCCTATAGTCAATTTCCCCCATCTCGACGGCGATGTTCCGTTAGCCCCTTCTTACGGTGTCTACATTTCACAACTTGTTCGATATGAACGAGTTTGTAGTAATGTTTCTGACTTCGACGACCGAAATCTTTGTCTCACTGAAAAACTTCTGCATCAAGGGTTTAGATATCATAAATTGATAAAAACATTCTCTAAATTTTATTATAGATACATTGACTTATTGAGAAAATTTGGTTCTTCATGCGGGGCTCTTATACATTGGGCATTTCACATCCAAACTTCTATGGCAATATCATTTACAAAGCGCATAAATTCAAAAATTGTCCTTCCAAACTTATTAATCCGTTGAACAAACTTATTCATAAAGGATATAAATACAGCATTGTTGTTAAATTTTTACTTCTGGTTTTTGTTGGCAAAAATATTGATCATCTCCTAAATGCTTTACACCATAACTAAATTGAAACAATTTTTCATATTGGCAGTATTTGGCATTGCACAATATCATGTTCTTCTTTCATAATTGATGATGCTGCTATACCAAATCTATTTAGAAGTATTTCAATTGAAATTTCATATGTAAGAAGGCTTGATATCATAGTCAACGGAAATTATGTCCTTAGCTAGCTGTCAGTAACTGCGAGCATTTGCCCGGACAGTACATGTACCTGTGTGTATTGTCTTCATGTTTTGTGTACTTCATTGTAAGGGTACTCGTCTTGATAAGTTGGACTTTTTTCTAGTTTGATTTTTACTGTGGGTCTTTTTGTGTGTTTATTTTTAGCCATTCACCACACATAGGGGGAGGGTTTGGATCCAAGAAAACGAGTTTAACCCCACCGCAATTTTTGCGCCTGTCCCAAGCAAGGGATATGTTGGTCATTGGCTTGTTTTTGTCTTCTTATAAAATTTTAGTTTCTTGATATATTGGTTATTGGATGTAGTTTGTTTCCATTGATTTATTCACTTTTTTTACCTTTTCGGGGCCATTTAGGGCTTACTATATGGTGTGAGGTTCCTCACTGTGTTGAAGACCATATGGTGACCCCTAGATGTTTTGTTTTGGGTCGTTTTGGGTCGTTTTAACCTGAATATGGGATGTTGTCTCCTTGACATTTACCCCATTTCCTTTCTTTTTCATATCTATATAATACTTTCAACCAAACTTTATGGTTAAGTACCAAAACATAGGTTTATATGGCAACCATTTTCAATTATAGCATACTTCATGGTTTAACTATTTACATAGATGTTTAATATGGCTATTCTGTAAGGTTACAGACCACAGAATAACAAAGAATATAAGTGGAAAGCTGTATTAATACAATGCATTGTCCCGGTAAATCACATGACTTTCACTGGAGTGTGATTTCATACCTGAACGCACATAGTATTCAACAGAGTAATAAGGGATTAAAATTAAAAGCCAATATAAAGGGGAGGTTTGGGTACCCATAAACCGGTTTAACCCTACCACTGGCTTTTGCTAGTGCCGGTACCAAGTCCGGCTGTCCCGAATTCATCTCGTTGTGTACGTTTGTCTTTTGTCTTATACGTGTTTTTCGTGTGTAGTTCCCTTGCAAATTGTGGCATGTAATTATAATTTTCAGCCATTGTAGGTGTTTCCTGATATCCATTTTTTTTAAATCTAGTACCAACAAATACTTTTACTAACAAACATGGTATATAATATAAATTACAAATAATATGCAATATTAAATATAAGCATAAATATAAATAGATATAAAAAGCAAGTTCGTTTGTTCATCACATGTCCCCCCCCCCCC
>MJUU01008257.1:2721-23589 GCA_002080025.1 Modiolus philippinarum
GCCTATGTCTCGCTTTCCGCGACTTTTGTCGCGGGCGAGACAAAAAATTAAGAATTTAAAATTTTCGCAGATTTTCAAAAATCCTTTATATATCCTAAGAATACATAAAATATTCGCAGAATTTATTTTCATGATTTAAGTCCGTCATTGAAAAAACACAAAAATTAAAACCCCACAAAAATTATGCGCTATAAGGTATGTTATCTGAGAAAGAAGAGGCTTGAGTACATATCTAAGCGCATGCATTTAAAAGCATTTACCTGCCTGCCTGTCATATATTTTTTTCCTTATGGCAACTCGTCAAGCTGGGTTTTATTCTATATGGTGATTAAAATGATGGTCAATGGAACCTTTCCTGTTATCTATCCGGTACTTTAGTATCTTTAAGAACAAAACATTACCTGTTGAGGATCCTTCTTTCTCCTGTATGGTTGTATGACAAATAACCAAGGGCTATTGAAGCACATCCTCTAATTTGTTCCACAGGAGATAAAAGTTGCTGACACAGCAAGTCTATTGCATCAATAGAAACAATAGCTGCAGGTACACCTGGAAAAGTATAGTAAATTCAGCATCAACAGCTAGCTTTATATATCTGACACTGTAGCAAATCAACAAAGTGGACCATAGGGATTATGGTAAAATCAAACCATTAGTATTCTGGATTCTCTGTACTAGAATGGTAATCAAACACTCCAATGCAAAGGCTTCAGATCACTAACTCATTTATCCAGGAGAAACTTTTGAAAATAGGCCCCCTGACCCCCTGAACTACCTCCATATCTGCCAACTATCACTATTATTGGGGCTTCCCCTCATGGAGTATTATGGTGAATTTTCAAAAAGCAGTAATATCTATCTTTAATACTATCAAACAATCATTAGTGTATTGCTTTACAGCTTTAATGTTACCAAAATGCTAAACAAAACAACAGGAAAGTGACTTTAAAGTCCCCTATACAGATTTTAAGGCCTATGCTGTCAAAACTCCCATCAGTATTTTGAAAACTTGGCTTGCATTGAAATATACATATGCTTTTGCAGAACCAAGAAATTATTTTAACTCAATACATTTTAAGGCATTTCTTGATTTTTTTTCAATACTGGGGCATATTACATTTTGTATAAATGTCAATAAATCCATTAACCTCTTCATATACTAATAAGGATATAATACATGTAAAACAAATAAAGTATGACTGACATAGTAAACAGATTGTTTATATTGTCCAGAATCTCTACAATCTACTCTATGCGTCAAAAATAATTATCTAAGGAACTAGCTTAAGGGTCCCATTGGATTTTACCATGCTTTTCCTGCGTGAATGGCGTCGCTGCTACACTACCAGGTTCAGAAATACAGGTATTTTATGCATGTTCAAAAATTGTTTTCCCCTCTATCACAATGTCACAGAATAATCTGATAGCAAGTGGTGACCTCAAACAGGGCAAAAAATGTCAGGTGTATTCTACTGTCCTAAATAACCTAGCTTCAGGGTCCCAATCCCAGTAATATCAAGTTCTCACTAACAATGACATAACCCTCATACTTCAGAATAAAACATGAAATGATTTATTTTTCTTTTCTTTTCTTTTTTTTTTGACTGACGTATTTTTATTGGCGACAATTAGAACTAGAGGCTCACATGAGCCTGTATCGCTCACCTGGTGACTGGTTTTATTCACTGTCACGAAGAGACCACCCATTCATACTATAAATCAGTTCACCAGATGTTACATTTTCAATCTTTGATGAGTTACAAATATAAAAATTACAAACTTTGAAAGGGAACACCAAAAGACAATCGTAACCAAACTTGGTTCCAATTGGCTCAGTAGGTTCAGAGGAGAAGACATGTGAATGCATTTCCCATAGGGTCCCTATATTAAACTATGTTCCACGCTGGCGGCCATCTTTGATGAGGTACTAACGTCAAAATCACAAACTTTGAAGGGGACAAGCCAAGGACTATTGTGACCAAGTTTGGTTGAATTTGGCTTTGTAGTTTCAGAGGAGAAAATCTTTGGATGCATTTCCCATAGGGTCCCTATGTTAAACTATGTTCTCTGCTGGCAGCCACCTTCAATGAGGTATGAACATAAAAATCACAAACTTTCAAGGGACCACCTAAAGACTATTGTGATCAAGTTTGGTTCCAATTGGCTCAGTAGTTTCAGAGAACAAGATCTTTGAATACATTTTCAATAGGGTCTTCTTTTAAACTATGTCATGTGCTGACGACCATCTTGGATGAGGTACGAACATAAAAATCACACAAAGGGGACCAGCCAAGGACAATTGTATCCAAGTTTGGTTCCTATTGGCTTATAGTGGTTTCAGGAGAAAAGACCTTTGAATGTATTTCCCATAGGGTCCCTATGTTAAACTATGTTCCCCACTGGCGGCCATCTTGGATAAGGTACAACCACAAAAATCACAAACTTTAAAGGGGACCACCTGAGGACTATTGAGACAAAATTTGGTCCACATTGGCTCAGTGGTTTCAGAGGAGAAGATCTTTGAATGCATTTCCCATAGGGACCTATGTTAAACTATGTCCCCTAGTGGCAGCCATCTTGGATGAGATGCTAATCTGCTGGACATATGTAGAAATTGTAGTCCTGGATAAGCTCAACACTTTGGAAATTCACATTTAACCTCCATCTCAATTAGTTTTTGAAATAAAAGTACAAATGTTATAAAATCATGAAAATTCAAAGAAAAAGGGGCCATAATTCCTATGTGGGTCGTCAGATTTTCTTCAAACTTGCAGGAAATGTAGATCTTACTATGCTGGCCATTTTTGTAATTTAAACTTCACTTCTATCTTCTACCATTTTCAACATATAAGACTAAAAGTAACAAAAAAACGAAAATTTTACGGAAAAGGGGCAATAACTCCAAAATGGGTTATCGGATATTCTTCAAAATTGCAGGGCAGGTAGATCTCATCATGCTGATCATATTTATCTCGGTCAGATTTTTGATATCTGTAACGGTTTTCGAGTAATTTGCAAAAAACAGCAATTTACCCCTATGTTCTATTTTTAGTAACAACGGCCATGTTGTTTGGTCTATGGACATAAAAATCACAACTTGAAAGAGCATACCCTGGTGATGATTCAGGCCAAGCTTGGTTAGTATTGCCCAGCAGTTTCAGAGGAGAAGATCTTTGAATAAAAGTTAACGGACAGACGACGGACGGACGACGGATGCCGAGTGATGGCAAAAGCTCACATGGCCTTTGGCCAGGGAGCTAAAAACCATAAAATGTTATCTCGAAATAATTTATAACATAAACATAATAACAAGTTGTTGTAGAATTCAAATGTTTTGGATTGTATCCAATATATCATGATAAATCAATTCTATTCAATCATATTATTTAAAGATAAATAGTTGTCCATAAATTATCAATAATTCCTTAGCCTATAAAATTTCTGAACCAAGTTATTCTAAATAAAATATTTTTCTAAAAGAATCTTTTGAATTATTTCCCTTTATTGCAGTATAATTAAGGATTTGAATAATTTATTTCAAATGGATAGAAACTTCATCAAACTTTTTAAGTAGGCTGCAGTTAATTAAATAAATGATTGGCTATAAAACAGAATCTTTTGTTATAAAATCAAGAAAATACACATAGCAAGGCTGACATGAATAAATGAAGCACTGAAGCCTGAAATCTATTGTTGGCATTTAAACCAAGGACATAATTATCTGTCTATCTTTTCTTATCAAACAAACTTAATTAGGAAATCAACTGGGGAATTTTAAGTACAAAATTATAATCACTTTGACAAATGCCTCAACAAACTAGTGCATTTTTTAGTAGTTGAAGGCCCAAAATGTTATTTTGAAAAGAAACAATACCTAAATTTTATAACTACAATTTGTTACAAAACATGGATTGTCCCCCTTGTTCCTGCTGATTTTGGTTATACTTTTGGGAACTCAAGATAATTTTCTTTCTCTATAAAAACTTCGACATATAATAATAGAAAAAAGAAGGGAAACGGGGAATGTGTCAAAGAGACAACGACCCAAAGGGGAGTAATAACAACTCAAAGCCACCATAAGATCTTCAATGAACGGTGCGAAAACCCCACACCAAACGGTAGGTCGAAGTCGGCCCCTGAATAGAGTAATCAAGTTCAGCGAAATAAACATCATCCTAGAAGTAAACTAACTAGAAAAAAGACAAGACACACAAAGGCTTAATAAATTTCCAGACTTAGGACAGGCGCAAACCTACTGCAGCAGGGTTAAACTAGTTTTATTGGGCCCAAACCTTCCCCCTAGCCAATGTGATAAATAAAAAAACAATAGTAACAACAGTAAAATTCAGTTAGCAACAGCAATGTTGTGTTTGCTGGTTTTACTGTCTTTTTTAAGTACTATGGCTTGTTGGTCTCACTTTCAATAATAAAACTTTGATTTGCTGGTTTCACTGTATAACATTTGGTGGTTTGCTGATTTCAGCTGTTTTGTCTGTGAGCTCAAACTTTTCAACTTCCAAATGTTTTAATTATGCATTACAATTATCAGTTGCAAAAATAAGTTTAAATAAAATAAGTAATTTTGATACTTTGCTGCTCATAAACTCTAATTTACACTTTGTCATGTGCAGGTTTCATTGCATAAAAAATTTTATGGTTTGATGGTTTCACTGGATATTGAATTTGTGGCCTGTTAGTTTCAATGAATGTAAGACAAGATGGCAAAAACACTGGTAGCCAGGACATTATGAGAACCTCCATTAATAAAAATTTCACATTTTATTTTCAAGCCATATAATGTAAATGTTATGAAACACTAATATGTGGTCATATAGTAAAATAATCTGAAATGATTTAGTTCAGGTGTATAATGTTATCATAAGTTGTCCATTATTGTATATAGGGCTGCTCCATTAAAATATATATATGGCAGCCAAGAAAGACAATTTCTTATTATTTAAACAACTTTATTGGAATTTGCTGAAAAGTCCTTTTTGGAATTAATATGGCTTAAGAATTCCAAAATTGACACTAAAGGAAGCTATATTATTTTCAAAATGCATTCACTGGAAGCCAGAAATGTTTAATGGAATGACCCATATTGGAAGAGTATAAAAATCTCTGCACTCTCCATGGCACTGATATATGGCTGTGAAAAAAGTCAAACTTTTGGTTAAATCTAATTCTAACAAGTCTAACAGATTACATTTACATGTGTAAAACTAGAGTGTCATAACAATTTACATAAAGGGGGATAATCAAGTACATTTCAGTATACTAGTAATGAGAAATAATCCTCTATAAAGATTTAGTACAATATTCCCTAATCTGTCTGTAAATAAGATTATCCTACTGAACTTTCTTTTCATTATGATTTATTATGTATATCTTAGGTCGAATATTGAGAATTTCCCCATTTCGCTTTATAAATGTTTTAAATTATAGTAAGAATCAAGTAAAATATTGACCATGTATTTTGCTAGTTATTGTTTCAGTGATATGACAGACATTTAGTGTCTAAAACAAATAAAATTGAATATTTCATTGGTATTAAAAAAAGAAATTTGTCAGATAAGAAATTTAAAGCAATCCAAATGTCATGCAAAACTGTCATTTTTCAAATATAATTTAGATCCAAATCATTAAAATGTAACAACAATTTTAGTGTTTCTATATGCTATATCCAATTCAGAACTTGGGAACATTTCAATAAAAAATCATAGAACTTATTACAAATTTCTAAAGATGAAGTTTTCTTTTTTGTGAGGTTTAAGATAGAAGATTCCTCTCTCATAAAAAATTTAATGGAATAACTTAATTCAGAATAAAAACCAAAAAAAAAATTATTTCACATTCTAAAAAAATACTTTACATGCTTTATTTCAAATAATATATCTTAAATGTGAAATGAAATATCTAAAATACTTAGTAAACAGGATATCTATCATATAAAAATTAAGATATCTAAATAAGTATAAATGGCTAATTAAAAAAAGAACTGGGTCTGTTGGTTGGCATATTTTTTTTAATTAAAAATTCTAATGTGAAAAAAATAAGTTAGGTATACCAAAGTATTGAAAATAATATTTTTTCGAAAATTCAAATATTTACCTGCTCTTGTATGTGCCAGTCTAGCAATGCAGTCACAAGCCAAGGCTATTGTTTCATTAGTAGTAGAATCTTGTAGTAAATCTACCAAAAGTTTGATTCCTGCAGCGGAAGACAAAGCTTGCTCTTCATCAGGTATTATTCTGGCTAAAACAACAACCTGAAATAAGACAAAAAAGCACAAGGGGTTGTAGCAGACAAAAATTTTGATTCCTATTGCAGCCAAAAAGCTTGCTCTTAATAAGACAGTGTGAATGGGGGTACTCTTTTGACGGTCAACGGTAAAAATTTCAGTTAAACTGAAATTTTTACTGTTAACCGTCAAAAGAGAATATATAGAGATAATGGTATGGAATTTTTAGCTCTTTCAGGAATCACGCTAGCATTTTTGGCGATTAATGGTAAAAATTTGATCAATTAAAATGTTGACGATAGCAGAAAAAAGCTGTTTCACAGTTAACGGTAAAGGGCATTCATACCCTCTCATAAGGTAATATTCTGCCTGAAACTATAACCTGAAATAAGAAAAGAAACACAACAGGTCGTTACAGACAACAGTTTGATTCATATCGTTTCAGATAGGGTCCTATGTAAAACTATGTTCTGCTGTGAGCCTATGGCAGCCATCTTAGTTGACAGACAAGGTCATGACATATTATTCTACAAGGAATCCTAAAAAATACAATTCCAACAAAGCGTGATTGTAAATATTTCAAACGTGGAGAAAATTCAATGCATTTCCCTATGATCATTTGCTTTAAATCTGAACTAAACAAGAAACCCTTTGTTCAGCTCAACTTCCATACATCAATGCATGTCTAATATTATATCTGGTTTAATTTTCAGAGATGATATTTATCAAATAGGGTCTATTTTTAACCTATCTTCTGCTGTAAAGATTCGAATGAAGTAAGCAATCTTTGTAAAAGACCTTCCATAAACCACTCCATCACAATATGAATCGATTTGCTTATAATTTCTTTCTTGAACTGTGTCATTAAATCTAAGCATGACCTCCTCCAAACACAAATGCACAAATAAATACTTTCCCCTCCAAATCAAAAGACCTTGAATATCACCAAATTCATCATATACAAACTATGAAATAATACTTAGCCCTATCAAGTCTATCTAACTGAAATAACTCCTGCAAAGTTTTTGTCAAGCACTTTCAAACTTGTAATGAAATTTAGATATGTCAGCATTTTAGTCTGTCCAATAATTTATTTGATACAAGACCAAATAAGAAAACGGCAAAAATTTGACCAAACAAGAATACGTGTCTAACAGACACAATGCCCCCCCCCCACAACTGTTTTGAACAATGCTATATTTCATGATCAGTAAAGCATGAAGTGATTGCATGGATATATTTTTATTATGAATTTTATTTGATGATAGCATACATCCTTCACAGAAAAGAAACTTAAACATATGGATAAACCTCAAACTATCCCCCCTTTTTCCATGATCAGTGAAGCATGAAGTTGATTGCATGGGTAAATATTTATAATATTTTGTTTACTTATATCCTAATGTATATCTGTATAAAGTGTCATGATAAAAGCATACATCCTTCACACAAAAAAACTTCAACTTGAGAATAAACCTCATACTACCTCCCGTTTTTTTCCATGATCATTGAAGCATGAAGTTGGTACAATGGATAAATTTTTATCATGAATGACACTTATGTGTATTTATACAAAGTTTAATGATAGTATAAACATACATCATTCACAGAAAAAAAAAAACACTTCAACCTGTGGATAAATTTCTTCCCTTGTTCAGTGAAGAATGAAGTTGGTTGCATGAGTAAATTTGTTTAATTAGACACTGATGTGTATTTATATAAAGTTTAATGCTAATAGTATACATCCTTTACAGAAACTAGAGAAAGTGTCTGTAAGACACGGATGCCCCGCCAAAAGATTTATCACAAAGGATAACCTCATATTAAAATATAGGTCAAAGCCACTTAATAGTCATTAATTTGGGCAGTATTCATCAAGGCAATTAATTTAATGAAATATCATTGTGCTATAATGCGAAGTTGTTGAGAAATTGACTTAAACGCAAAACTAAACCAAAGTCACTGAAGCGTAAAATGTAGGTCAAAGCAATCCTATTGTCAATGATTTGGGTAGTACTCATCAAGGCAATTACTTTGATGAAATATCATTGTCCAAAAATATGTAGTTGTTGAGAAATGGACTTAGATGCAAAACTTAACCAAAGTCACTGAAGCGTGACATGTAGGTCAAAGCCACCTTTTTATCACTGATTTGGGTAGTACTCCTCACGGCAATGAATTTAATGAAATATCTTTGTCCTATAATGCATAGTTATTGAGAAATGGACTTTAACATAAAACTGAACCAGAGTCACTCAAGCATGAAATATAGGTCAAAGAGTCAAACTACTTAGTGAACTATGTAGTACTATCAAAGATCTACCTACTGACCTATTATCATTGTTCTACCTCTTACAGTTTCTGAGAAATGGACTTAAACAGAAAACTTAACCGGACATACGGACAAAAGCATACATCCTTCACACAAAAAAACTTCAACTTGAGAATAAACCTCATACTACCCCCCTTTTTTTTCCCTTGATCAGTGAAGCATGAAGTTGGCTGCACTGGTAAAATTTTATTCTGATTTTTGTTATTTAGACGCTAATGTGTATTTATATAAAGTATAATGATAATAGCATACATCCTTCACAGAAAAAAAACTTAAACCTGTGGGAAACCTAACTTGGGATGGAAGGACAGACCCGAATACTATAAGTCTTCCTACTATCCTAGACAGGGCATAAAAACGGCTCTTAGTCCTAAAAAACTTTAACCTGTGGGTAAACCTCATACTATCACGCTTTTTTCCTGTGATCAGTGAAGCATGAAGTTTGTTGCCAGGGTAAAATTTTATTATGATTTTTGTTTAATTAGATGCTAATATGTATTTATGTAATGTAAATGATAATAGCATACATCCATCACAAGAAAAAAACTTAAACCTGTGGGAAACCTAACTTGGGACGGAAGGACAGACCCGAATACTATAAGTCTTCCTACTATCCTAGACAGGGCATAAAAACGGCTCTTAGTCCTGTACTCTGATTGTCTTCCAAAATGTAGAAAGCTAGTTTTCATATTCTGAAAATTTTTGCAATTTCAACTTTACGTCTATAGTTTTTAACATTTTCGCTTGTCAAGGGTTACGATCCCCTCCTCTTGAAGAGGAGCGGAGCCTATCATAACCCTTTGCTAGAGAAGATGAGTTTTTAATAGATTTTTTACGTACCTGTTTTTGCTTAATTTCCCCAAAACAGGAATTAAATTTACAACATATGTTTTCTTATTAATTATGTTGAGGGTGGGTAAGAAGGTGCATGGTCCTGGAATCCCAAGAAAATAACTGTCAAATCCCGTATTCCTGAGAAAATTAAATTTTCAATCCCGATTCCCAAAAAATGACAATGCAAATCCCGGATCCTGTTAAGCGTTAATCCCGAAATTCCCGCTGAATAAAATGGCTGATCCTGACGTCCCGTAAAAGGTCCTTCCGCCCCTCTTTGTTGGTTGGTCCTCTGACTTCGTGGACAGACACCTTTAAATTTGCAACAAACTATGGCCAAATTTGGTTAAAACTGGCTCAGTGGTTTCAGAGAAGAAGAACTACAGAAACTGATGGATGCCAAGTGATGGCAACACTTTGCTTGCTCTTTGGGCAAGCTGAGCTTAAAAGGATAGAAAGAAATGTAATGTTCATGTACATCTTTTGAAGGATGCATGCATATTATTGGTTGTTTAATGTGTTTATGACCATAAGACTACAAGTGATGACCCTAAAGGATGTCTCGCCTGTCCCTAAATTGATGTGAAATCTAAGTGAACTAATCAGAAGAGTGTACATGCTCACTAGACTGTGAAATTGAGGTCAAGGACAAAAGTCACCTGCCAGACTGACATGTACTACCCAAGACCAACCTACATACCAAATATTATCAACCTACCACTTCTANTCCCATCCGAAAGATGGGTTGTGTATTTATTAATCCCGCACAACCACGGAATGGGTCCTATTTCTATATCCCGGGACCCTCGGGGTCAGCCTCCGTTTAGGAGGGGTCACACCCCTCAAGCCGGAGATACTGGGTCCTATTTCTATATCCCGGGGTTCCCTCGGGGTCCTCTGTTAGGATGGCTCATACTCCAAGCTCAGAGGATGCTGCGGGCCTATTCTTCAGCCGGGACCGACTTCGTGGACAGACACCTTTAAATTTGCAACAATCTATGGCCAAATTTGGTTAAAACTGGCTCAGTGGTTTCAGAGAAGAAGAACTACAGAAGCTGATGGATGCCAAGTGATGGCAACACTTAGCTTGCTCTTTGGGCAAGCTGAGCTTAAAAGGATAGAAAGAAATGTAATGTTCATGTACATCTTTTGAAGGATGCATGCATATTATTGGTTGTTTAATGTGTTTATGACCATAAGACTACAAGGTAAAAAGGAAACGTTAACTAACAATGGAACATTAATTAAAAGACAACTGATAAGGAAAATCCATACTGAAAAATTATTTTTGATAATTAGAGATAAAGAAATGATTGAAGAATGTAAGAAATCAATAAGGACCAATTATGTTTCTTTTGTACTGATTAAATTGACAGTTTCATCAATATAGCTAACTGCATTCCTTTAGATCTAAGTTTTCTGTTGTCTAGAAGACCAGGAAATTGGACTTTGTTACGTCTTTATAAAGTTATTCCATATTTCCAATAGTTATATTTGTAGTCTTAAACTATTGCAAGTGTCTATGTCTACAATCAAATAGAACCATTAAAGGATATAAATACAATGTGTGACTCTCTAAAGAAAGTCTCAATTGCATCTTAGCTGAAAGTGGGATTTGCCATGAGAAACGGGATGATTGCAGAAAAAAATTGTGCATGGAATTGGGAAAAGGTGTCTAGCATGACATGGGAACTGCTGAAAATTAATCCTGTGAAACAGGAATAAAGTACCTTTTTAAATGGTGAAAAAAGGATATGGAGTTTTTAAAGTCTTTGTAAATATATCCCCTCAAGGGAAACAGAAAAGTGGTGCATAAAAATTGACAATTTCAGGAAAGGAACCCTACCCTGTTGAGAATCCTCCTGAAAGTTTGATTGAAAACATTTTACTGTTTAGGATGACTTATGGATGTAAACATACTACAGAAACTGACAAATTAACAAACAAATCAGACTGACCACATTTCCTATCATTATACCATTGGAGTATATGAAAAGCTTGTCAAATTACTATAAAAATTATAAACTTATAAAACCACACTAAAAGCATTAAACTCAAAAACAAGAGATCAACTTTTTATGACTCTAATATAAGAGACTATACAATAAAGTTCTTAAATTTCATACCTGGAATGCTGCTAAACATCTAAATGTCTCGTCATTTGATTGTAAAAATGGCACAAAACAATTAAATCGGACACCACCCTGGTCTCCTATTTCTTTCTGTTCTGCAATGTTATTATAGGCAAATGTTGCTAATGCTGACCCTGCTAACAGCCGTACCATAGGATCAGAAGAATACATTAACTTTAGTATTCTTACATAACTAAATTCTGGATATTTCTTTATTTCGTCTAATACAGGCTGATTTCCTGTCAAATAAAAAAAGATGCAGTAATCATTTTTGTATCAGTCAAAGATATTGATAGTACCTTTAACTGTTTTTGGCATAATTTGGCAATTAAGGAGGTTCACTCCTCATGTTTTGGTATTTTTGTCAGATTTTTTTTACTTATTTGGTTTCACCCATTCTGCTATAATTTTTTTGCCTTCGAACCCCCACATTTTGCTTGTTAATTTCATTTTATACATTTTTATAAATCTTAAGCCTATTTATTCTGTCACATTCCTTCAATGATAAACATTACTGATGTTTAACCTATGAAAAATTCAGAGGAGTTCAGTTTTATCAAATATATCTCAAAAACAACCTGTCAATTTTTTTAATTAAATTTCTTCTTTTTCAGTTTTCTAGCAGAAAAAACATTAGTCTGAAATCCTATTTATTTTCAAATTAAACCAGTGAAAATCCTGAGGCTTTACTCCTAAAAAAAATAGTTGAGATTCTGCTAACCATACCTTCTCTTAAAGTTTTCTGAACATTTTCTCACAAGCACTAGCTGTCAGAAATTATGTTATTGTAAACAAATTAAAAGCTGTGGAAAAAAGGAATGCCTACTTTTTATTTTATAGTATATTAGTGGAAACAGGCCTTATACTATTTCTTCATGAATTATGAAACAATTATATACATGTCACATTCAATCTTTATTATATCAGAGTAGGTTCCCTGCCTATTATAATTGAATATACATGACAAATATGACATTGAATTGTCTGTTTGCACAAGAATGGTACAAACAGTACATTTTTTTAATATCTGTGGATGTCATTCTTGATTTTTTTACCATAAGATTAACAGATTTTGCTTATTCAAGGGAAATAATTCTGGAAATCAAAAACTGAACACAGTGAAAAGGGAACTTGACCTGTATTTTCTGGATAGTTATATTGTCTACTTCAAAGCAAACGCAAGTTATCATTTGGAAATTATGAAATTTGAAAATATTTTGGTAAACATAATTTCTGTAATACAAATCCATTCTCTTTGCAGATAATAAATGCCTTTCATGATCACCATTTTATCATTTGAATAGAAATTCTGATTACCTTGAGAAGAGTAATGGGTTTGGAACACATTCTAAATGTAATTATATGCTAAAAAGGGGACAAAATTCACCAAGTAAACAGAAAACGGGATTGCACTTGTGTATGGATTTTATCTAATTTTAGCAGAATTATACAGTGAAAAGTAAAATCAAACATCCAGGAAAGTGTAAGAAAATCTTTAAAACTCTCAGGAAAGCTTTCAATAAACCCTGACTCAGCAAGCTTTATCCAAGACTTGAAATCTTCCCCACTGATGTCTACATGTATGTTAGAATTTTAATATACCAATTTATAAATTAAGTTTATTTCCATTTCAATTTTGATATTTATTATATTTTGTGGTAAAAAAGGACAAAATAAATTATGCATATGTTCTTTTTTTAAAGCATTGTCTAGTTTTAACCACAAACTTATAGAATCATATTTTTACATACACAGGGGAGATAACTCACTATTTATCAATATTTCATTCCTGTGGAAAATTTATAATAAATAACATGTAATTAAAGATCAATTTAAAAAACAGCAGGATATTAACAATGCATATAAATTTGTATATACATTTGCAGATTATTTATCCATAATCAATATTTCTAGACTGTTGCTCAAGTTGTATAAATCATGTAAATTATTGCTCCTAGCTGGAATAAATTTATATTGATTAAGATTTGTAAACTTTATCGGTAAAATATTTAATTCTATTGTCCTGTTGTGAACAAATGTAAACATACTAAAAAATTTATATAATAACATCTCTGTGTGTTTATGAATGGTTATATTGAATTTTGTCATGCAGCTATTAAATTAAATTCTCCACAACATAATATTACGGACTGAATAAAAATTTCAGGATTCATATACATTGTGTACATCTAATCATATAGATGCAGTTAATAATGCATGATCAGGTATAATTCCAAAGTCTGTCATGTTATTATATTTCAAATGTATAATTTTTTCATTTCATTTAATATGACCTCTTCATTCACAGAGAAAACATAGCAAGCCATGTAATAATGAGATTGAATAACCTGAGTAAGGCAATGTTTGACAACAACTTATTTATAAAATCATATATATATACTATTAGTAATTTGTTTTGCAAGTATGTAATTCTCTGCTTGTATTGAATCCAGTGCAACAGCACGAGATGCAATGCCAGCTGAGAAATCCATCCGAGCAATATAATTACTAATAGTATTTTTATCGCTGATTCTGTTATTGAAAAATGCCAGATATATGTTTTCTTTTCCTATGAAATATTTTTTAGTAAAGCAAATTATTTTTGGCTAAATACATTTTTTTTGTATAGCGCTTTCTTTCTCGGAATTATTTTTGTAATGAAATATCACGCGACGTCATAATAATACACTGTTGCTAACCTCCCATAGAGATTGACGATAATATGTTCGTATCAGCGCAGTGCAGTAATAATAGAATTATCGTCTCTCTAATTCAGTTTAATAACATAAGGCATCAGGAAAGATTTGGCTTTCCAAAACAAACCTAATTGACATAGATTGCTACAATAGCAGTTGACTGAGTCTGAACATTGAGCATTTACAAATTCTATAATTTTGAATGCTCAAACTGATTTATCTTGCAAAATGTAAAATTATATAACTACAAAGTGGCCATCGACTTAGCTAGATTGGAGGAACAATGGTTATGATGTTTTATTCATTCTTTCAATTCTACTGTACATCTCAGACTCTTCATAACAATCCTATTTAGTGGATCTTTTTTAGACATAATGTGATAATTTCAACAGAAATGATTCTGAAGATTTTTCTCTCAAAGGAGATAACTCATATTTAAATACATGTAACACCCGCTTAAGCGGGGGATATAAAAATGAAAGTTCTTGAAAGGAATCTGTTTTGTTAGAATTTGAAATTTCTTTGAATAAAAAGGATTCTATTATCATTTTTGACATAACTTGAACATTATGGCATGTGGAAAATAAAAGCAAAAAATCCTCCCAAGAAAACATTCACTATATCTAGTCTTTGTAATAAAAGTTGATGCCTGTTTTATAAAATTGGCAATAAATCTGCATGTTTCATTTTCTGTGTTCATTATAAATGATAAAAAAATGCTGTCTACATCATATTCTTGAAAATCAATAGAAATGTTCCAAACTTTTGTCTTGCATCTCTTTTTGCAATTAAAATGCAAGGGTAATCAATTAAGTTACAATAGACATACAACCAAAAATTTTACCTAATACAAAATGTAAAATTCAAAATACATGTGCAATTTCATCCATCTTTTAGCATCAAGTGTCTACCCATTTCACCTCAATTTGGACAAGTGCAGAACAATAACCAAATCTCGAAAAATATCAAGAGTCTGTGTTTTCTTGCAGAAAAAAAAGTGAAAATTTCAAACCATGCATGCAAATGAAATTTCAGTTTAAATGTGCATGCATTTAAAATTCATAAGAAACATTTCCCCAAACACCTGTTTTATTACCTCCTTTTCATTTGCATATTCTGTTCTCTTTTTACAATCCTAAAACTAGAAACCATTAAATGCAGTAACAAATATAGCATATAATTATCTCAAGTATATATGACCTGCATATCACCCCCGGGATATCACCATAGATTTTTTATATGCAAATGATATATGAAAATTGATGGGTGTTCCATGGAACACTTGTGTCGCCTGCAATACAGAAGTGCCATTTTTGGCCCAGTGAACCTCTAAAATCTGTAAAATCAAAATTTAAGTATCAGGTGTACAATTATATCAAATGATCAAGATATTCTGAAAGATTGGTTGGAATATGACTTAAAGTTTTGAAGGAGTTCCACATTAAAAACTGAATTAACAAATAAGCTATATTGGCACAGTAAACCTCTAATATCTGCAAAATCAAAATTTTCATATCAGATGCACAACTAGATCAGGTTCAGGTGAGCAACATATTCTGCAAGTTTGGTTGGAATCGGACTTATAGTTGTGATGGAATTGCCGATTAACAGACCATATAATAAAATGAGCAATTTGGCTCTGTGAACCTCTATAATCTGTTAAACCAAAATTGTAAGTATCAGGAGTGCAACTCCACCAAGTGAACAACATATCCTAAAAGTTTGGTTGGAATCATACTTACAGTTTTGAAGGAGTTGCGGATTCAAAACCAACAAACTCACAAATGAGCAATTTTGGCTCAGTCAACCTCTAAAATCTGTAAAAAGCAAAATTCTAAGTATCAAGTGCAAAACTACACCAGGTGAACAACATATCCTAAAAGTTTGGTTGGAATCTGACCAGCAATTTTGAAGGAGTTGCGGATTCAAAACCCACAGACTCACAAATGAGCAATTTTTGCTCTGTGAACCTCTATAATTTGAGAAATCAAAATTCTAAGTATCAGGTGCACTAGGTGAACAACATATTCTGAAAGTTTGGTTGCATTTGGCATTGGACAAGCAGTTTTGGAGGAGTTGTGGATTCAAACCCACAGGCTCACAAATGAGCAATTTTGGCTCCATGAACCTCTAAAATCTGTAAAATCAAAATTCTAGGTATAAAGTGCAAAACTACACCAGGTGAACAACATATCCTCAAGTTTGGTTGGAATTTAACCAGCAGTTTTGAAGGAGTTTGGGGATTTAAAAACCGACAGACAAAGCAGGACGACGACAATGACGTAAGACGAAGGATAGTAATCCCTATGTGTCGACTCTGCTTACAGCAAGCGACACAAAATTTGGGGTGGGAGGGGATAAGAATGTAGAGTTTTTTTTATTATGGCTTTAAGTTAAATGATACTTGTTAGGTAAGTACAATGACTGAAAAACTAAATTCCTGAATCAATATTTGTTAATCCCAAAAAGCTGCAATAAAATCTTGGGTAAAAAAGACTAAAAGCAACACTTGAGAAGGATAAACAAATGCGAAGGTTGACATGTTAGTCTATTAAGTCATTAATTACAAATGTCCTAAAAATTAGCAAAGATTTTTTTTATCAACTACATGTAAATATACCTACCTAAGGATACAGATGCCAAGGTTAAAGCTGATTCTATCTGAATGGTCTCATCTCTAGAATGTATCATTAATGCTACTAAAGATTTTATTCCTGTTAATTGTAGGATCATATTTTGATTTTTCTTGTGAGGTACATAACCTACTCCCAAACACAAGTGTCGTATCGTTCTTATCACGCTTAAAACTATATATTCTTTGTCTGATCCAAGATGTTTCCGTAATGGTGTAATTCCATTTGAAGCAGAAATTTCAGTTTGGAAATTAAGAGGTCCCTGAGCTAAAATTCCTAGACCCTCTGATCCCATGTAATGTAAATTGTCAGATAGGGTATTGCAAAACTGCACCAGCAAATTAACACCAATTTTTTCAGCAATATAACGTTTTACATCAAACTCATTCCCAGCTAATGCCCATAATGCTAAAGCTGTTTTTTCTTGTACTTGTTCAGCTCGACTATCCTTCAACAGTTTCAATAACAGTTCTGGTATTTTTTCGCCTACAATTATTTTTTGAGTCTCTGGGTTGTTGTTTGCAAGTTTATGGATAGCTTCAACAGCAGTTGTTTGAATGTCTTTGTTTTTCAGTCTTGTTAATGTCACAATATGAACAGTTACTCCTAGACTGACAAATGCCTTTTGATTAGCTTCGTCATTATCTGCAATCTTACCCACAGTATTTGCAAGAGAATGTAATAGCTCCCTCTCACGATTTTCTTCCAGTAATGTTACAATCTGCTGCAAACAACCTTGTGCACTACCAACTTGTGTCTGGTATTTCTTATCTGCAGCTGCCAAATTTCCGAGGCAATCTGTTACAGGTATCAAAACTTCAGGATTATGAACAGTTTGTAAAACTTTCACACAACTAGGAATTCCATTGTTCTGAGCAATAGGCTCTGCATAAACTGGAATTGGTGCAAGTTCTCTAAGAATTTCTGCAGAAAGCTGAATAACACGGTGGTTATTTGACTTCAGAAGACGAATAAATGTTGGGATACCACCAGAGCTTAGCACCTGTTCCTTTACTTCATCTCGCTCAATAATATTCAACAAGGTTCTGAAAGCAGGAATCTTAGCTTCATCACTGATTGAGCTTTTGGCAACTTTCACTATTGTAATCACGCCACCATGGTTATAAAAAGGCTCCCATTTTGGATTGATACCATCTTGTTTGCTGCCAAGTGTTAAAATCTCCAAACACCTCCCAGCAGCCTCAGCTTCTTCTTCACTTTCAGAACTTAGGAACCTTATTATATTCTTCCAAACTGGTATTTTGGGGTTTTCAAGTTTAATCAAGTACTCCAACATTTCAATGTACTGCTTCAAGGAGGCTAACTCGACAGCACCGTGATTCTGGGCATTAATTACATCTAATTTTGCACCTGCATTTATCAGATGTTCGGCCGCGTCTATCTTGTTGCCGTCTATTGCACACAAAAATGGTGTCATGTGAAGCTCATCTCTCGTTTCAAGTTCAATAAACGCATGGTCTTCACTAAGAAAGAAATCTATTGACTTCAGAAATCCTCTGTGGGCAGCATTGTGGATAGCTGCCCATCCATTGGATTCAAACTCATCAGCCATGTTGAATTTTTGTGTAAGACCACTTACAGGCTTACCAAGAATTCTGAAAGATAAATATACCACAAGATCATGTTATGTGAAATCCAAATATTTAACCTACATTTCTAGATCAAACTTGAATACCTTTATATAGTGCAATAATTGTATGCATAACTGAAATAGTGAATCATCCCAATAGTGATCATGGTTGTGTATCACAGAGGATCGGAGATACCAAAAGGTATATGTTGTTTGTCGGCAACAAACTTAAAACAAGTTTACAGGTTTACCAAGTATATTGTTTCTACATATCATAACACAGGTACCAAACTTGTCCCAGAGGTTTATTTCCTCTTCCAGAGGTGACCTTGATCAAGAAGTAAAACTATACCTTGTTCTTGACTAAACCATAAAATTTACTGCTTTAGCATTGATCATTACAGCTTTATTTATTATTTACATGCATATCTGACAACAATAAAGCATTGTTTCATTGCTTGATTTAACTACGTATTTGTAAAGATTTTGTCTCATGTGCATTTACTCCATATCCTTTCATTGTTAATATAAAAAGACAAAATTAATGAGTGGGAAAGTTGGCTCAAATTTCCTCTCAAGTGTTAAAATAACCATCATTCGGTATACCAGTAATGCCAAAGGAATAAACCCTGATCAACACAGCAAGACAGCAAAAAACAGTCACTGTCGCACACTCAAACATACAATATATTGGCAGTATAGCACATCCTCCCCAGATGAGGAGGGGAGATGGTATGTAACTGTGGGTCAGCTCATGAATGGCTAATAGCTCAAGCATTCCTACAAATTTGTCATAATAATTAAATTTGTCGAGAGATTATTATGACAGTGAATTGAGAATTCAAAAAAGTTCATTCAACTATATCTTAAACAAATTACTTACTAAATGGTCAGAATTATAATAAATGACAGAAAACCTGAAAGGCGAGATATTCTTTTTCATTTCCAAATATTTTCTATGACAGTGCCAAAAGTCAATACATTTTATAGACAAATCTAGCAAATCAGATAAGTTCTTTTTCTTTGATGTTATATATAGTAGTATTTACATAATGCATTACATATTTGACATTGTTATGCCTATTCATTTGTTTAATGAAAAAATTGTGTGGAGCTATTCAATTAAGGTTTATGATAATAATCCCTTTGTTACAAGAAATCTTTAAAAGGATACCTATATTACATTTTTAAGTGGCAATATAAATAAAGCTACAGGTGTAATGCTGAAAAAATCATATTCTGTGTATTCAGTGTTTTTAAATCAATTACTTATATTCAAATTATTCAACTAATTGAAATATATATAACAAGAACACAAAAAATGTGTTACATATAAACACAAATGTTTAACAATTATGACAACAAAGAAATTTATTCCAGGAGACAACTACATGTATAACAAAATGTTCTAAATCAAACCCTATATCTGTTTAAATGACTTCTATTTGTTCAAAAAACCACAATGCCCCGCTACTATTTTATATTGTATTATAAAGGATTCAACTATGACATCTATGACATTGACTAAAACAATACAAAATCAATTAATATGTTTTATATTTTACTATAAAAGAACAAAAAATGAAAATGGTTACAGTGTATAAAGTGCATTTCATGATACCCATGTTTTTTGTAAATTTCCAAGTTAAAGGGCATAACTCTGGAAATACTAGTACTTTCACTTCAGAACCAAAAATATGTAACTGGCCTGGGTTTAAAATTGTTAAAATCAATAACTTTTCACTATTGGTACATACAATGTATATTTCCCATGTCTAAAGTCTCACAAGTTGCTGATGCAAAACCTTCAAAGATTGACGAGGGACAGAAGGACCTTTTTTCATGATACCAGGATCAAATATTTTATTTGGGAGATTCGGATTTAACCCCAAGTTGGATCAGTGGGATGGACAATGCAACTTATCTTTTTCATATACTCGATCAGTGCGTACTATCTATTCAAGATATATATTTGTTTTTGGGCACAGATCACAATGTCATGGCGTAGGAAATAGTTCAGTATTTGGTGATTTTATCAGTTTAACTCACCCTAGATCAATTATCTGAAATTCATAATTTAAGAGTTGTACATTGTATTTTTACTAATGATTTGAAGTGATTTGTTAATGTCTACAAATATTCATACACCACCGTTTCCTCAGTATCAGGCGGACATATTATATTGATTGTCTATTGATTGTTAACAAGTTATAAATAGCATAAACGATGTGTATTTAAAGACTTTTTATTTACTGATTAATTTTCTGATCTATGTCTAGCTACGATGGTATATTTGTGAATCAGTTATTGTTTGAGCGGAAATATTTCATTAAATATCAATTATTTTAGAAATAAAAGATATGGCCATGTCTTTCCGTATAGCATTAGGGACCGACCATTTAACCTGAA
>MJUU01008258.1:2138-13665 GCA_002080025.1 Modiolus philippinarum
TAGTGTTATTCTCTGTTAGATTGAGGAGTGAGCATGATCCTACCACAAATTGTATGTCTTTCCCAATCCAGGATTGAGTATTATTCTCTGTTAGATTGAGCAGTGAACATGATCCTATCACAAATCTTATGTCTTTCCCAATCCAGGATATAGTGTTATTCTCTGTTAGATTGAGGAGTGAACATGATCCTACCACAAATCTTATGTATTTCCCAATCCAGGATATAGTGTTATTCTCTGGTAGATTGAGGGGTGAACATGATCCTACCACAAATTGTATGTCTTTCCCAATCCAGGATATAGTGTTATTTTCTGTTAGATTGAGGAGTGAGCATGATCCTACCACAAATCTTATGTCTTTTCCAATCCAGGATTGAGTATTATTCTCTGTTAGATTGAGGAGTGAACATGATCCTACTACAAATCTTATGTCTTTCCAAATCCAGGATATAGTGTTATTCTCTGTTAGATTGAGGGTAAGCATGATCCTGCCACAAATCTTATGTCTTTCCCAATCCTGGATTGAGTATTATTCTCTGTTAGATTGAGGGGTGAACATGATCTTACCACAAATCTTATGTCTTTCCCAATCCAGGATTGAGTATTATTCTCTGTTAGATTGAGGAGTGAACATGATCCTACCACAAATCCTATGTCTTTCCCAATCCAGGATTGAGTATTATTCTCTGTTAGATTGAGGAGGAACATGATGCTATCACAAATCTTATGTCTTTCCCAATCCAGGATTGAGTATTATTCTCTGTTAGATTGAGGAGTGAACATGATCCTATCACATTAGTGTTATTCTCTGTTAGATTGTGGACGCTTTTACAGGTTTTTATTCGGGGAGTGGTTACAGTTTTCTTTATGATTTTGTTTATTGATCATGTTGCTAATCTTCATCTTTTCGAATTTACATTTTAATGCTGGCGGCCAGTATATAACTCTTATGTATATGTTATTCAACAATTTTAGGTGCATGTATTCGTTTCAAACGCCTTTCATTAATTTTTAAGGTAAAACTCATTTTCAAAAATTTACAAAACGTAAAAGTTGAAGAGATAGACAGAAAGAACATCCAATCCTGTCAAAAGAGAAAAATTGATGAAATTTAGCCAGAAACATAATAATCGACAAATGTAGGTATATTTAAACAAGCCACTAAATGAAAATTTTAACTAATTTGTCTATTTTGTAAAAAAAAATCAAGAATAGCATCAATTAAATAAAACAATTCCGTATTAAATTGTAATAGTGAATTGCACATAAAAGAAAAATTCTTATGCAATATTCATATACGTATCGGAGGTTTTCATTGGTCAAAACTGACCGTCAATTTAACCATCTACACGCCTGGGACAAAGAAGGTTCTCTGTTAAGTCTGCTTCCTAATAGGGTTACAAAAACACAAGTCAAAAATAGAACATGAACTTAGTCTTTTGCTAGACAACATTTTTGTTCAATTTTGCCAACAATTTGGCAAAATTGTTTTTCAACAGGTCATTGGAATTCCAATGCATACAAATTGTGCACCCCTCATTCTAGATCATTTTCTTTTCTGTTACAAACGCGACTTCATGAAAAAACTACAAAATGGAACCATACAAAACAGTGATCAGCTTAGTTCTATCTTCAATGATAACAGAAGGTATATTGACGATATCCTTACTATTGACAATCACCAGTTTTTAGATTATGTCGACATCATTTACCCACAACAACTGAAACTTAATAAAGCTAACAATGATTCCAAATATTGCCTATTTCTTGATCTAACTATCATCGTTGACTCTGGTAAAATAAAAACTAAAATTTACGATAAAGGGATTATTTCAATTTCAGTATTACTAATTTCCCTTTTCTTGAGGGCGACGTTCCTCCAGCTCCATCCTACGGACTTTACATTTCTCCGCTTGTATGATTCGCACACGTTTTTCCTACTCTTGACGAATTTAATGTACATAGCCTTAATATCATTTCCAAACTGTTGCAGCAAGGTTACATATTTAATAAATAGTTAAATACATTTAAAAAGTTTCAAAGAAGATATGAACATTTGATATCAAAATATAATATCACTCACAAACAGCTTAATGCGACGGGCATTTCTCATCCTCGATTTTACGGAATTGTTGTTAAATAGTGCCAGAAATTGATTAAAATCAAGAAAAACTGGGATGTAACTTACATTATTTACGCAATACGGGATATCGACAGGGTATTCTGCACGTTAAATTGGCTATGGGATCCAGTGACCTGAGACTGGCCTCTCACTGATACTTCCTGTGTCTACTGAAATACATGATGATTATTTACCAAACCCATCTGAGCGTTTTGGGATTGATTTTTCCTCAGTAGTGCGACATTGTTTTGCCAGCAGATTAGGCTCCTTGCGCTAGCCGACAGTTTAGCGGCGAGCAATCTACCTGTCTACCTGTTTTGGTTTTATTCGTATGTTTATTATACTATAAGGAAACGGGACAGAGATAGGAAACAACGGCAGTAGAATACCGAAGGAACAAGGGAAGCGATGACTACAAAAATCGAAGTCCAAAGACATGGCAGAAACGGTAACAGATAAAAACAAAGACAAAACAAGGACGTGAGACAGCTACAATGCACGGAAATAAAAAGATAACATTAAGAACTAAGGCACTCACAGTGTGAACTCCCATGAAAACCGGGAGTGACATCAGGTGCTCCGGAAGGGTAAGCATGTCCTGCTCCGCTAGCGGCACCCGTCACACTATCAGTGAGTCAATGCGGGGTTGAGTCAAATCCGGTTATGTCAAATCCGTGAAGACGTGAAGGATTGGTACCCAAAATCCGGTTTAACCCTACCTGCTGGCTTTTGCTAGTGCCGGTACCAAGTCCTGCTGTCCCGAGTTCCTATCGTTGTTTACGTTTGTCTTTTGTTTTTTATTGTGGTTTTTTTCTTTGTGCAGTTCTTGGAACATTATGGCATGTGACTATGTTTTATGGCCATTGTAGGTTTTTTCCTGTTATCTTTTTAATCTATGAAGTCGTTTAACTGCATTAGAATCACAATAATGTTCAGTACATTATTTGAATACACGAGGGCGTCAATCTTGATTTAGCGGTCGAAATATCCATTAGCAGGCTCCTCTGCACGTCGCCTGTAAAAATCATTTTGTTCGTCAAATCTACGATTGACCTCCTCGGGTATACAAACAATGGACTGTTATTTCTTAAATCTATGTCAACAAAAATGCTTTAATACAACAAACCAAACAAAAATATTACATGTAAAACAAGGTGAACAAAAATGTAGCAAAGATTGCACGATGCTTAAACAATATATTGGTAGAGATTTATTTATAAGAGGCTTCCAAACAGGGACAATGCGAGCTTCAGCGAGCATTCCCGCTTGTTTCATATTTGAAAACAGTACACGTATATTGTTTTAATATTGCAACCTTAAAATATGAGTACCTTCTTTTGAATGACTTAAAAACAAATGAAACCTCGCTGTTTCATCGACTACCTATCATTTCCTGCAAAAGTGAAATTAACATAAAAGAAATAGACAACGATAAAGTGTTGATTGAATGCTTGAAATTGAAATGAACATATCTAATTATTACTGTGTAAGATTGAATGAATTCCATCAGATTTATCTTATAGATTAAGTGAAATAAGAATATGGAGTGAGTGTTGATGACAGTCAAAATATTAATACGCAGAAGCCTGTCATTTTAGCCTTAAAGGTGTGACCTAAATTCTTTATACTGAAAGTAGACGTATAACTTTCATCTTTATACGTACCCTTCTATACGTGCTAAAAACACCCCAGATGCAATATAAATAGTTACTAACGATCATGCCTTAAAAGATTTCCACATAGGTTTTTACCATTGAAAAAACTAAGATATCGTGAAATGGAAAGGAACTATAACTATATTTATAATTTGTACGCTATAAACAATGAATGCTCAATGCCGTTTTATTGGGCTTGATTCTTGTGTTAACTTGCTTTTTCTTGTTTTTACAAGGAAGAAAGAGAATACAACTACAGAAAGCGGGATGCTGCTAAAAATTCTCCAGCTAGGTTGCGCAGCTTAATTATCGACGGAATGGACCAGTTTAAGATATTATGCACATACTGCCTGCAGTTGAGGATGGTATACTAGATTACCACACGAAGGAAGTATATCACCCGAGACGGTAGTCGAGGGTGATATTCTTTCTGAATGTGGTAAAAATAATTTATAACATGGCATTTTTCATTTCAAAACAGATCTCGGGCATTTTTCATTTTATAACGGCTCTCGGGCTAAAATAAGGCCCTAGGGCTTATAAAGGACGTGACATAAAAAATGACATGCAATGATGATTTTATCATATACTTCAATCTTCAAAAACAATTCAGACAAATACATGTACCTATTAATACATCGTTTTACTGCAATATCGGTATTTTTATACCTTAGTTGACTTATTCTTAGCACGTGTAATCAGGTTCTTATTTAGATGAAGATCATACATATAGTAACATTCTATGGCCTAAAATGCAGAAATAACAGTCTCATCGGTGTTAATATTTTGCATTAATGACATCAAAATCTCCACATTCCAGGTTCACTGGATTTTAGAACAAAAGTTACCGTTTATAATACACATTAGTACACACCAAATTAATCAGTAGTGGCAAAAAAATTGGGGCGAGCGAGTGATTTTTTTTTTCTATTTTAGAATTTTCCCTTTAAATATTTTTGAATTTAAGAGTTATCGAAATTTTATTTTTTTCGTGTCCGGCTTTTCAATATTGTTTCAAATGGGTGCATTTGAACATGCATAACAGCTTTCATTCAACCTTCAGACTTAAAAGGGCATTATAAAACTAATAATAAGTGTGTCATTTAATACAACAAATTCCCTAGTATAACCTAAGTTTTGTAATTCCTTGCCTTCAACAACAACTATTTCACATTCTGACCTTCTGTTGCATGATAGCTATAGCCACAACTTAATGATGTTCAGCGGTACACTTTTCAGTGCGCTTATTAATCACTAACTATACTACTAAAGCATTGTGTAAAGTATGTGTTATTTCTTTTATATGTAGATGATCATTAGAAACCATTTAAAATGTACTGAAACTTAGACAAAAAACAGACTGGCAGATTCAAAAATCATAATCACATATGTTCAGCTTGCAGAGTTGGTCAATATCTGGCAGTGATTATCTTAAACTGGTGCTAGAACCTTCACAGTTTCCCTTGATAATTTTTATGACGTCTAAGAAATATTCCACCATAAATATTCAAGTCCCTAAACGTACTTCCATACAAAGAAGAACAATTATTAAGATGTACTACATGCAAGAAGGTTTGGTCTTGTGTAGATTTACTACATAACAAAATTATTCGGGTAAATTGAAACAGCTTTTTTGTCAGTAATTTACGAAAGAATATGGAGTAAATGAACATGAGACAATAACACATATGTTAACTCCAACTGCAATAATTTTAATGAGCTGTATGGCCATTTCGGAAATTAATTCCTTATCAGCACTAGAACCCAAACATAGTAGTAATTAAACTGACATGACTGATGTATATGCATTTTTAATATCAGCTGGCATGGTCTCTGTGTATATGACTTATACCAGATACATATTCATACTGTTGCACTTATTGAACAGACAAGGAAAGTTAACCTGTTTAGTGCACCTTACTTGGCTTTCCCACTTTGGGCTTTTTGTTTTGTTCATTGTTTCATAACTCTGTAATAATCTTTACATTAGATTTTTAAGTTAACAAGTATGTACATTAGATTCCTATAAGAACTTTGGTTCGTTGTGCAAATTTTATTCGTGCTGTGCATATCAATTAAAAGGTTGCACAGCAAACGAAGCCTTGTGTTATAGGACTAGTCTTTACACAAACTTTTATTTATGTATGCAAGTCATAGACAAAGAATGAAGTGTAAAAAAAACACGCATTCAACTAGTGTTGAAAATAATGGAAATATCATGTCGTAACCACGTCGTTCTACGATTTAGAGAGAATTGGACGAGAGGGTTTGAAAGATTCCAGTTCTACGCCTCATGACTATTCATAAATGCAGTTGACAGTTTATTACTCCATTGCAGCATATTTTTATTGCGGCGATATGTCATCTGAATCAAAATAAGGCTTCACTACACTGCTATTTCCCCTTTTTCAAGCGTATAAATGACAGATTCATTTTTTATAACTTCGGAATCGATTTTAACTTATGGGGTTTTTATTTACATTTTTTTGTTTGGAAATTAAGAAGCGGGAAAATAATTTTTATATTTAAATTTTGATTTTGCTAATTTAGGATCGGGATTTCCAAAGAACTACTAATTAATTTGATGTGGCCTTGTATAATTGCAATAAAATATTTAACTTCAACTTGATAAAAAAATAGATACGTCAAGCTATTCATATTGTAATGAATCATTTTCATTGTTAGCATTTTGTAGTCAATCTCGTTGGTGATTGCTTCCGTTTCGATGGAGTTGACAGATAATTAATATTTCTCCTTACATTTCATCAAGGACGTATAATGAGTCATTATAAGTGATTGATTTCATATTGATATTAAACATATATTAACATGATGGTCATCAAACAAATGGATGATTGTAGTACACTGCAGATCTAGGGTTAACATTGGATCCTATCATGCCTGTCGGAAAATGTTGGTTATTGGTAATTTTTGAAAACCGTTTCAAAAATCAAGTTGATATTTATAAGGCTTAGCATGGTAATATGATGGTTATCTGTATTTGTCATGTGTACCACTTAGAAATCAAAAATGGCTGCAACTCGAGAATACAGTTTAACTTCGTTTAAGAGAAACATATATATGAGAAAATCTTGTAAAGTGTTAATTTTTTATATTAACTTGTCATTTAAATAGTCAGTAATCTCCAAGACGAATGATTTTACTACCAATCATAAACTAAAATGGTTAAATGTAATCATGTGGGAAAATCTTATCAGATCAGTAGCCACCAAGTGAGCGATACAGAATAATGTGAGCCTTTAGTATTTTAATGGCATTGCAAAATGTCTTGATTTTTTATTACCGCGAAAACGTACTTGCCGCATTTCGTCGGAAGAACAGCAAAGGTAACATTTTAAATACATATAGTATGGCATAATACTTCTTTGCCTTTAGCCTCCACGTAGGAATGATCTTAGTCCGGCGAAAATACTACAATATATGCCATGTACCTATTATTAGCTTTTCTTTGTGATTTTAGATTTCAACACACTCCACAAACGAAGCTTTGAGGTATATGGGAATTACCCTGTCCGACCATCCGTCCGTCCATGTACCTTGTCAGCAAATGTCATATTAAACAGTTGCTTGGATTTAATGAAATGTTACACAGTTGTAGTGTACCAACTGAAGATATACCGGAAGTAATATGAACGCGTTCTAAAATAAAAAAGGAAAATATATTTGTCCTTTTTTCAAGGAAGATTTGAAATACTCTACCAAACGGTTGCTTTAATCAAGAATTCCCCCTTTAAATGACACAGATTATCCCTACACAAGCACAGCTGATACTTTAATATCGCTATATGATGCTTTTTGTTGTGTCAGACTATAACAGAAATTTCCATTATCAACAATCATAGTGGAAATTTCTGTCATTTCAAGAAGATAATGTTTGATTTGATGATAAAAATTTCTACTGAATCTTGGTGATAGAAATTTCCATTGACTGATAGGAATTTGTACTCAATGATAGAAATTTCCACTGAATAATAGAAATTGTAATGATAGAAATTTCCATTGAATGATAGAAATTTCTACTGAATCTTGATGATAAAAATTTCTACTGAATGATAGAAATTTCCATTGAATGATAGAAATTTCTACTGAATGATTAAAATTTCCATTGAATGATAGAAATTTCTACTGAATGATAGAAATTTCCATTGAATGATAGAAATTTCTATTGAATGATAGCAATTTCTTCTGAATGAATGATTTTCAATAAATGATTGAAATCAAAGAAACATTCAGTATAATAAAATAAATAGTATATAGCTGGGAGGATGACAGAGCAGATTGTTACCCCTCGAAAAACATTGTCAACCTCAGCTTCGTATCGGTTGACAATGTTTTCTCGGGGTAACAATCTGCTCTGTCACCCTCTCCCAGATATCTGGTATTCTCGTTTTTGCCTTGTCTCTGGACTTTGATTTTTGTAATATTGTGCCTGGTTCCTTTGGTATTCTACGACTGTTTAAATATATTTTTACATTACAAGTATGTAATTACCGTATTGTGGGGATTTTTTAAAATAAAGGTAATAGGTGATTTCCCGAAATGATTTATTGAAATAAAGACAAAAAATGGTCTATCATCCGATGATGCAAATTTACAATAACCTTTACATAATGTATTAATATTTCACATTAATAGTGAATATAGCACTATGATTTCTATTGGCCTAAAAGAAACATCTCAGTATAGGGATTTTAGTATTTCTACTCAATTTATTGTAAAAAAATTGTTATGCATATGCATAATAAGGAACTTTTAATGGATATACGCATACATTTGTGAATTGCATGTAATTGTAATTTTCAGCCATTGTAGTTCGTTTCCTGTTTTCCATTTTTACTCGCAGTTTACTGCGGGTTATGCTGTCAAACAGGACGATAGTACGAGAAATCCACCAGGTTAAATAACACACTATATTATACAATATCATACAATCCTAGAAATCATTGATTTCTTGCATTTGCATTCTTGAATGCAATAAGTAAGTAAAACCAGTCCAAATTCAACCATACACTTTAAAAATTATCCGGAATGAAATGATATATCTAACGCCAACATTTGGGATTAAATTGGGGGATAATGCATTTCAACTGCGGAAGGATCAACGAGCAACGCGGATAAATAACAAAATAGTACCGCCCATATCATCTGTCTTCAAACAGCGTCTGTCACTCACCTTTATTTATAGCGACGACGGGAAAGGCTGTTAAAATTGTTTATAAATTATGCAGGCTGATCAGATGAAGGTGTTTGATTATTAATTAATATTGCATAAGCACGTTTATATCTGAGTTATTGTAAATAAATAGCGTGTATGGGGTATTTGTATTTACATAATATCCACTTAAGATATACAACAATATTTTAGGTATATTTGTGCCAATTCGTATGAAAATGTCAAACTTTACAGATTACAGTGAATTCAGTGAATTCGGTACTTTGTTATTATTACATACAATCCGTAAATGAAGTTGTTAATGCAAATTAACCGCAATCTTTGGTGCTGGTGTTTTTTTTGTGTGTGTGTGTGGGGGGGGTCAATTTGTGCACCTTTCCGATTGGAACGAAAAATTTATATCAATATACGTAGATGGCATGATAGTGTAGAGTTATAATCTGGTATAATAATTATGCAGCTCCGACCGTGTGCAGCTTACTACTGTGGTGAAAGTTTTTTTTTTCATTGACGGTGTTCTATTCTTTGCATTGAAATACACATTTTATCGCGAATTGTATTTTCATCTCAATTTGGTTCCTCATTTCAAAATTAAGATTGTTAGATTATTTGTTCATTTATGATTAGATTTATTTATTTTGTGTAGTGTCCCCATCTCGTACATCGTTCACCCTTAAGAATTAGCCAGTTTATTCAGTATAAATGGTATAAAGTTATGTAACATAAACATCTTTAGGACTGAATGGGGTTAATTTAAATTTGGCATGCAACATAAGCAATTGACAGCATGTCGAGACAAGTGGCATACAAATTCACCAAAGGATCAAAGGGCATATTATCGCGATACTTTCATGCATGATTAGACTCAGATGGAGATTCTAGGAATGTAATAAATAGAGATTAATGCATGGCCTTTTCCATATCAGCACGGTTATCATCCAGAGACCCCCATATCAGCCCGAGGCGCAAATGAATTTTGAAATTGATCTTATTTCATTTGAATTGACAGTTATGTACAATATTTTAGCGTTAATGAGAATTCCCATAGAAATGACATTTCACTTTACTGAAACTGTACTATCTTGGTCGTAAGGTTAAAATTATCAGTTTATTAGGGTAAAAAAAATCCTTTCTTTATTTTTTTGACAATGAAAAAAAAATGTTCCTATTTCGTGACATTGTTTATAAGAACGCTGTTCTCTGTATATTTCATAATATCTACCTCTTTAAATGTATAATATACGATCAATGATACTGTTTTCAAAATATGAATACATGCAAATCAAGCAGCACAACAATGCTAAAAATGTTATTTTTCATTTTTGACTCACCAGGGATTTTAAAAACGAGCAATAAGTATTTACAATACATTCATCAATTATATTTGTTCGCAATGAGTGTCTTTGAGGAGTAAATTTCAATTCTTTCCATAGATCTTGATATTGGAATATCGATGAATCAAGCTGACCAATACAGCTTCAGCTGAAGATATGTCGCATTGCTTACTGTATAGGAAGAGATTGGTTTAGGGCAAGGTGTTAGTTCGTCTACATAAATTAATGAGAGTTAAATTAGAGCTCTGGTTCAGAAATTGTCAAGAGGTTTCCACAGATATCTTGCATGAGGACTTTGTTATCTATGTAGGCTACAAAATAAAAAAAATGTAAAAATTGTTTTGTCAAAACAATATATACATTAATCTTATTTTTTTTTATATAATACTGGAACATCATTCATTTGGAGATATGCTTACCCATGCCAACGGAACTGCGAGTAAACAGTACTTCAGTACTTTGATTATTTAAAAACGCATGCAGATTCCACATCCCTGAAATTCCATCTATAAGTAATATATATTATTTCGACTTGCTAGACTTGTAAGACAATTAACCCACTTGTCAGATAAATATTTTGACTTGTCAGAATGTGGGAAGTGTGAGTCAGAAATGAGACAACATAGTATAGCTATATCAACAAGCTTGCTTGAAGTACTCCCGTTAAGACTAACAAAAAGACAGTATAAAATTTTGGAAACTTAGGACTCTTGCCCTCATGTGTAATTTGTCCTGAACTGTTTGTTGTTGTTCGTCTTGTGATTTATTTCTGCTTTACTATATTGTGACTGTTGTGTTTGATTCCTGAGAACAACTAATGAAACACTAAGCATACAAGCAATAGTTTGACATCATAGCTTGTACACCATATAACCGATCAAATGGCATTTTAGAAAACGTGCAAAAATAAATTCAGAAACAATGATACTAAAGAACACATATTCTCATATACGAAAAAACATACTTTTACATACGCACTAGTGTTGATTTGTGTTTTCTAGCTATCACCGATAACATGAAAACATTTTTCCCATAATTCTTTTGGGGCAAAATAGTCAAATTAGGGATTTTCAAAACATCTATGGTAGGTATATTGTATAAATTTACATATATAATGGTTAAGTCGAGATAGAGTAATAGGAGCTTGTCCGTCCTCGCTCTCCTGCAACCAAGGAAATACAATGCACCGGTAAACCAATCTATAGTTAATGGGAAAATGCAG
>MJUU01008262.1:0-10286 GCA_002080025.1 Modiolus philippinarum
ACTGAAATGCAGTGTCCAGTCGATTGGGGCTCCGTGTTAAACATCATGGATTGGCGGATCCAAGGGGGCGGGGGGTCCGGGGTTGGAACCGCCCTTTTTTTCTGAACAATTATGTTTTTTAATGAATATCCCCCCCCAAAAAAAATTTCACCCCTTGCTACGCTCGGCGATATATTCTTAAAATTCTATTTGGACTCCCCTTCTTAAATTGCCTGTGACATGCTCGTGACTTATATATACTGCTAGGTGTCCAGTTAATTCAAGCAAGGGTTAATAACATAAACATGTGTCAAAAATAACATCTAAAAGAGGGAGCTGTACCTTAAATGCCGAAAGAAAGTTAAGAATTTTGGAGTTATGATTGATCAAAGGGAATACCCCATAAATTGAAGCGGTGCATTATATACTGATTAAATGTCCACTTTACATGTGTCAAAAGGAACATCCCATAATCGTAACACTGACAGTTCTAATTTACTGCACACTATCTGTATATAAAGTACAGCTCCCATTTATGGGATGTTCCCACTGACCCATATAATGATAACACTGACGGCTCCAATTTACTGCAAACTATCTGTATATAAGGCACAGCTCCAATTAATGGGATGTTCCCTTTTAGCCATGTAATCTTAACACTGACGGCTCCAATTAACTGCACAATATCTGTTACAAAGTACAGCTCCCATTTATGGGATGTTCCCTTTGACCCAAATAATCGTAACACTGACGGCTCCAATTTACTGCAGACTATCTGTATATAAGGCACAGCTCCCACTAATCGGATGCACCCTTTGACCCATGTAATGATAACACTGACGGCTCAATTTACTGCACACTATCCATATATAATAAAGTACAGCTCCCATATATGGGATGCTCCCTTTGACCCATGTAATCGTACCACTGACGGCTCGATTTACTGCACACTACCTTTATATAAGGCAAAGCTCCCATTTATGGGATGTTCCCTTTGACCCATGTTATTATAGCACTGACGGCTGAATTTACTGTACACTATCTTTATATAAGGCAAAGCTCCCATTTATGGGATGTTCCCTTTGACCCATGTAATTATAGCACTGACGGCTGAATTTACTGCACACTATCTTTATATAAGGCAAAGCTCCCATTTATGGATGTTCCCTTTGACCCATGTAATCGTTCCACTGACGGCTCCAATTTACTGCACACTATCTGTTATTAAGGTACAGATCCCATTTATGGGATGTTCCCTTTGACCCATTTAATCGTAACACCGACGGCTCCTATTTACTGCACACTTTATGTATATAAGTTACAGCTTCCATTTATGGGATGTTCCCTTTGACCCATATAATAGTAACACTGACGTCTCCAAAATTACTGAACACTATCCGTATATAAGGTACAGCTCCCATTTATGGGATGTTCCCTTTGACCCATATAATGATAACACTGACGGCTCAATTTACTGCACACTATCTGTATATAAGGTGCAGCTCCCATTTATGGGATGTTCCCTTTGACCAATATAAAGGTAACACTGACGGCTCAATTCACTGCACACTATCTGTATATAAGGTACAGCTCCCATTTATGGGATGTTCCCTTTGACCCATATCATCGTAACACTGACGGCTCCTATTTACTGCACATTTTCTGTATATAAGGTACAGCTCCCATTTATGGGAGGCACCCTTTGACCCATATAATCGTAATACTGACTGCTCCTATTTACTGAACACCATCTGTATATAAGGTACAGCTCCCATTTATGGGATGTTCCCTTTGACCCTTATTATGTGTTCAGTAAATTCGAGCCCGCAGTTCTAGATATAGTTGGAAAAGATTTGAGTCGTGAATTATATACAGATAGTCTCCAGTAGATTAGAACTCTCAGATTTACGATAATCTTGGTCCCATAAATGGGAGCCGTGTCTGATATACAGATTAGAGCACTGGGTGCGATGATATGGTTCAAGGTGGAACATCCCATACATGGAGGCCGTGTCATATACAGTAAATTCCAGACCTCATTTTTACATATAAGCGGATAAACGGGAACATGCCATGAATGGGATCTGTTCCTTATATACAGAAAGTGTCATGTAAATTCGAATCCTCAATTTAACGATAATATTGGTCATACGTAACATCCCATAAATGGGAATTTTTTATATACAAAATAGACAGTGTACAGTAAATTGAAACCCTCTGTTTTGCTATAATTGGAGCTGTCAGTTTGAAGATTAAATGGGTCAAAGGGAACATCCCATAAATGGGAGCTGTGTCTGTATACGGATAGTGTTCAGTAAATTTGAGCCGTCAGTGTTACCATTATATGGGTCAAAGGGAACATCCCATAAATGGGAGCTATACCTTATATATGGATAGGGTTCAGTAAATTGGAGCCGTCGGTGTTTCGATTATATGGGTCAAAGGGAACATCCCATAAATGGGAGCTGTACCTTATATACAGATAGTGTGCAGTAAATTGAGCCGTCAGTGTTATCATTATATGGGTCAAAGGGAACATCCCATAAATGGGAGCTGTACCTTATATACGGATAGGGTTCAGTAAATTGGAGCTGTAGGTGTTACGATTATATGGGTCAAAGGGAACTTCCCATAAATGGGAGCTGTATCTTATATACACAAAGCGTGCAGTAAATTGGAGCCCTCAGTGTTGCGATTAAATGGGTCAAAGGGAACATCCCATAAATGGGAGCTGTACCTTATATACAGATAGTGTACAGAAAATTGGAGCCGTCAGTGTTACCATTATATGGGTCAAAGGAAACATCCCATAAATGGGAGCTGTACCTTATATACGGATAGGATTCAGTAAATTGGAGCTGTATGTGTTACGATTATATGGGTCAAAGGGAACTTCCCATAAATGGGAGCTGTACCTTATATACACAAAGCGTGCAGTAAATTGGAGCCCTCAATGTTGCGACTAAATGGGTCAAAGGGAACATCCCATAAATGGGAGCTGTACCTTATATACAGATAGTGTACAGAAAATTGGAGCCGTCAGTGTTACCATTATATGGGTCAAAGGAAACATCCTATAAATGGGAGCTGTACCTTATATACATATAGCGTCCAGTAAATTGGAGCCGTCAGTGTTGCGATTAAATGGGTCATTGGGAACATCCCATAAATGGGAGCTGTGTCTATATACGGATAGTGTTCAGTAAATTTGAGCCGTCAGTGTTACCATTACATGGGTCAAAGGTGGGAGCTGTACCTTATATACGGCTAGGGTTCAGTAAATTGGAGCCGTCGGTGTTACGATTATATGGGTCAAAGGGAACACCCCATACATTGGAGCTGTACCTCATATACAGATAGTGTGCAGTAAATTGAGCCGTCAGTGCTATCATTATATGGGTCAAAGGGAACATCCCATAAATGGGAGCTGTACCTTATATACGGATAGGGTTCAGTAAATTGGAGCCGTCTGTGTTACGATTATATGGGTCAAAGGGAACATCCCATAAATGTTAGCTGTACCTTATAGTTCCTTATATACAGATAGTGTACAGAAAATTTGAGCCGTCAGTGTTACCATTATAAGGGTCAAAGGGAACATCCCATAAATGGGAGCTGTACCTTATATACATGTCATAAATAGGAGCTGTTCCTTATATACAGAAAGTGTCATGTAAATTCGAATCCTCATATGAACGATAATATTAGTCATACGGAACATCCCATAAATGGGAATGTTTTATACGACAGTGTGCAGTAAATTGAAGCCCTCGGTTTTGCTATAATAACGGCCACTGGGAATATCCCTTCATACATAAATAAATAAAAGGAAATATAGAGGTGTGCATTACTCAACGGGAGACCGGATAACATGATTTTTTTTAAACTCCCATACACTGGATTCATCCCCCATACATGGTTTACGACGTATTTTTGCCACCTCCCATATATGGGAGGGACTTTTTTCTCCATATCCCATATATGGGAGCTGATTTTGGCCATATCCCATAAATGGGAGGGACTTTTTCACCATATCCCATAAATGGGATGCGGGTCACGGGGACTCTCCGCTCACATCCCATAAATGGGAGGGACTTTTTCCTAGCTCCCATTTATGGGAGGCAGATCCCATAAATGGGTTGGGGCTCCCATAAATGGGATCCGGGGTGGCGGCGGGGACGGGCGGGGACAGATATTAACATTTGGCCCTGGGAAATCCATTCAAAAATCAACTCCTCTGAAACCACTTGACCAATTGCAACCAAAACTTGTTCATGATAGTCCTTGGGTGGTTCCCTTCAAATACTGTTTTCAACATGTCCACGCCTATTTCAAGATGGCCGCCAGAAGGACCATAGATTAGCATGGGATCTCATGGGAAATGCATTCAAAATCAACTCATCTGAAATTGCTTCGCCAGTTGGATTAGATGATTTAAGATTAGGTCCGTACCTAAACCAATTGATCACGAACGTGGGCCATTGTTGAACATGGAACCCAATGATAAAGATACTTAAAAGACGTATCGTATTCGAGCCGAAATAATCCTTATAGTCCTTAGTGGATGAGTATAATATTTCTATATCCAGGTGAGCTATATAGGCTCCTGTTAGCCTCTAAATTTAATCTACAATTAAATGTCTTTGTAATGATACATCAAAATGAATAATAAAGGGGTGTGGGGTACATGAGACAAGGCCCCAATAAATACGTGGTAAAAACAAACAACTTAGCGACGCCTTTAAAGTCGCTCTTCATCAAGAGGCCTTCTTTCAGCAATGAGCAATCGCTCATACCTCAAAGCAAGTTCAAGGCGGCTCCTAGCACCGGTTGTTTGTTGCCGATCAACGTTACATTCGTTCTTCTACTTTAGTCCAACAAACATAAATTTACTGGCAAAGTTTTCCTACAATAAAAGCCGTTAAATGTTTGCCCAATATGGATCCTCTCCCAACCCCACCCCAATTTTTATTCATGTCTACACATTTATGTATATATTACAGATGGCGATGAGATGACTACAACGACACCATATTATAATTTATAGCTGACTACAACAAGAATTTTAAGGAGTTCATAGACAAATTATATTCCGCTGAAGTGATATTTCAAGGGCGATCCTGCAATTTTATTGGCTAGCTTGATAGGGGGTAATAGACCGTAATCCCATGGTAGTAAAATCTCAACTTTAGAACGTTCATAAAATGAATATTTTAGCGGTCCTAGTAGAATATACACGTTATTCGGCTTGACGGCATGGGTGATATAACACACAGGGAACCCTGTGAAGATTTCCGAATAATATATATAATGCACTACTCACCTCTATGTCAAGGTTTGATGATGGTAGATCGTATCCTGTTTGATAAAAAGCGCGAATGAGTACGTGGGAACGAATAAATTATACATACGAAGCACACATAAAAAATATTATTTAGTCGAAGTCGACTTCAAGATGTCGATATTATTCATGAAAAAGATCATGTATACTTGGAAAAGATGAGTTGTTCAATTTCTGACGAGACAAGCAGATTTCATATGTCGACATGTCTTAATATATCGACATCTTAAAAGCAACTTTCTGACATTTGAATGATAACTTACTGAACACGCGTGTTATGCAGTCTTTTAAATGTCAGAAATAACCAAAGAACACAGCAAAAATAAACCAAAATGACGCGTTATAACGGAACAATCTGACTTTTTATGTCGACATTTCGATTTATAACTGGGAATTCCGACTTGTTATATACGTATAGAAAACAAGTCGACATTTGGTGTACCATATGCGTTTTCATACGTACGCGTACGGTCCGCACCATACGAGTATTTTTTCGAAATACCCATACGGTCGGACCGTACGCGTATGGTCCGACCGTACGCGTACGGTCTGGCTATTTCAAAGTCTTGCGTTTTCTTGGATAACATATCAATAAATTAATACTGGTATACCGTACATAATTCATTAAATAATATTGAATACGGTATACTAGTATTAATTCAGAATCAAATAAGATTTTCTAAAAATCGTTGTTTTAAGGAAAATATAAGAGAAAAATAAGAAATTACTTTACTATAATTATGTTTTGGAGATGCCTTTGTTAAATTGACTTATTGATTGAACGTTATTTGAGATAAAATAGTAAAATTTGAGATAAAATAGTAAAAAAAAAGAAAGTATTTCGTAAAAAAAAAAAATAAATCGTTTTTCAGTGGTAGTTAGTGCTATCAGTTTTGACTGTAACTTACTTCTTTGCTTGAATAACGAATGAAGTGTCTGTCTTTTTCTTTGTTCTCATACGGTCTAAATATACACGTATGGTCCAGCTCGTATCAGACCGTACACGTATACTCATACGGTCCGGACCGTACGCGTACGGTCTAAATACGCGTATGGTCTGGAACATAAATACAAAAGTACTAAAATATGTCCATGACGGCTACCCTCTGTACGATCATTAACATAAAGTAATCTTCTTAATTATCTGTTGAATATTTAGTTCCCATGTTTAGTATGTCTTTCTACTGGCGTATGGTTAGTACATGTATGTGAACTCCACCTTAATATTGTAACTTGTTACTCTCTTTTTCTCCCTCAATACTTGCTTTTCTCATTCGATCATCCATTTTTTCTTACTCGACACTTGCTATATCTCATTCGATACTCCATTTTCTTTCTTACTCGATTCTCGCTTTTTCTAACTCTATACTCGCTTTTTCTCACTCGGTACTCGTTTTTTTTTCTCGCTAAACTCTTGATTTTTCTCATTCGATGCTCCATTTCTTCTTACTCGATACTTGCTTTTTCAATCGAGTCACTTTTTCTCACTCGATTCTCGTTTTTTTTTTTCTCATTAGTAATTGCGATACATGTACATTACTCGATACTCGCTTTCCTCACTTGATACTCACTTTATCTTACTCGATACTCAATTTTTCACTCGATCCTCGCCTTTTCTGTCTCGATAATTGATATCCGACAAATAGAAATCCTTGCGGACATATTGTCAACTCAAAAAATATATGCCGAAAATGAAAGGTACCTTTTGTCGTCGATTATCGTATAAAGACACTAGCGACAACATTTTTTTCAGTATTTCAAATAACATTACTGGAACAATTAGTGAAGTATAGATATTCGGTATAAACAGTGCAGTCACCAAGCATTACAGGAAGTGTCCCTTACAAGAATCCACCAACAAAAAGCTTGTGTTATCAAAGATTTCAACGTTTGAATAAATTTGGTACTAGTGTTGTTGCACAGAAGGGCGCTTCGTATCTATATTTTCATGCTGCCTAATGACAAAAATATCAATCAAGTTTCTTGTTTTAGAGACCATTCCGAAATTTTTCCTGAACAGTCAATAAAATTATTTGAGTAGGGTAATTTTTCAGGGTCGGTAGGATAAGAGAAACAAATATAATTTTAATTTTGGCCTTAGCTTACCTATGTGTGGGTTTGTGCAGTCATTTTGCGTGTGCGTGTGATGTCCGTTCATATTCTCTCTTAGATTTTCGAAATCTTTTCATTTAAAATATTCAAATCCAAAACAACCGGTTGAATATTTGAACAAAATTGCTCTGAACAGTCCTCGGATTGTACCATTTAAAATTTGTGTCCGGAAGAAACCAATACCCTTTCTTAGGTGGACACCAACGAGGAACATAAAACATTCGATCTTAGAAGTCTACAACCATGAAATTTTCGTACAGGTCTAAGGGTCACTCGCTATAGCTCGAATTAAAGGTATTGTACTTACCAACGTGCCATATGGTGGCCACTGCTGCGAGGCTCCTAGCAAGACGCAAATAGGAGTTTTCGATCTAGGTATTACGTGTAATTTAATACGCTGAAAATGATCAGCCTGGAAATCAGTTCAGAATACATACGACGATATTATGGAACAAATGATTTTAATATCGGCTTGATTTCTTAAGATAAGATAAATTTTAACTTTCGCTTTGTACAAATTAAATACATGCCCTGGTTTGGCAAGTATTTGCATATATGCTTTTGATTATTTACACTAGAAACAACCATTTTCATGATGTGCTTATTTTTCCATTTGATCAAAAACATGCCGTATTGAAACGTTTACTGGAGGGATTAAAATTGCGCAAATTTGGAATGTGCATCAACGGATTTTTACAGATTGAGATATGAAAAGCCGAACGGAAAGATATAGAACAGAACATATTTACAGATTGAGATATGAACAGCCGAACGGAAAGATATAGTAAAGATGTGACATATTTAAAAATTGAGATATGGACGCCCTAACGTAAAGATGTAGGACAGATAGGACATGTTTACAGATTGAGATATAAACGGCCGAACGGAAAGATATAGAGCAGATAGGCCCAACAAAAAGATATAGAACAGATAGAACATATTTACAGATTGAGATATGGACAGCCGAACGGAAATATAAAGAACAGATATGACATATTTACAGATTGAGATATCGACAGCCTAAAGGAATGATATAGAACAGATATGACATAGTTACAAATTGAGATATGGACGGCCTAACAGAAAGATATTGAACAGATAAAAATTGTTACAGCTTGAGACATGGATAGGCGAACGGAACGATATAGAACATACATGACATATTTACAGAATGAGATATGGACGGCCTAACGGAAAGATATAGAGCAGATAGGACATATTTACAGATTGAGATATGGACGCTCTAGCGTAAAGATATAGGACAGATAGAACATGTTTACAGATTGAGATATGGACGGCGTAACGAAAAGATATAGAACATATATGACATATTAACATATTGAGATATGGACAGCCGAACGGAAAGATATTGAACAGATAGGAGATATATACATATCAAAATATGACGGCCAAACGGAAAGATATAGAACAGATAGGGATTGTTTACAGATTGAGATACGAACAGCCGAACGGAAAGATATAGAACAAAAAGGACATATTTACAGACTGAGACATGGACCTCCCAACGAAAAGATATAGAACAGATAGAACATATTTACAAATTGAGATATGGACAGCCAAACGGAAAGATATAGAACAGATAAGACATATTAACAGATTGAGATATGGACGGCCTAACGTAAAGATATAAGACAGATAGGCCATGTTTACAGATTCACATATGAACAGCCAAACGGAAAAAATAGAGCAGATAGGACATATTTATAGATTGAGATATGGACAGCCCAACAAAAAGATATAGAACAGATAGAACATATTTACAGATTGAGATATGGACATCCGAACGGAAATACATACTAGTAGAACAGACATGTCATATTTACAGATTGAGATATGGACTGCGGAATGGAAAGATAAAGAACAAATTGGAGATATATACAGTTTGAGATATGGACAGCTGAACGGAATGATATAGAACGAATATGACATATTTACAAATTGAGATATGGGCAGCCTAACGAAAAGATATAGAACAGATAAAACATGTTTACAGCTTGAGATATGGACAGCCAAGGGGAAAGATATAGAACAGATATGACATATTTACACAGTGAGATATGGACGGATTAACGTAAAGATATGGGACAGATAGGACATGTTTACAGATTTACATATGAACAGCCAAACGGAAAAATATAGAGCAGATAGGACATATTTATAGATTGAGATATGGATAGCCCAACAAAAAGATATAGAACAGACAGACCATATTTACAGATTGGGATATGGAAAGCCGAACGGAAATATATACAACATATATGTCAAATTTACAGATTGAGATATGGACTGCCGAATAGAAAGATATAGAACAGATAGTAGATATATACAGTTTGAGATATGGACAGCTGAATCGAAAGATATGGAACAGATAGGATATATTTACAGATTGAGATATGGACGGCCTAACGGAATGATATAGAACAGATATGACATATTTACAAATTGAGATATGGGCGGCCTAACGGAAAGATATAGAACAGATAGGACATGTTTACAGATTGACATATGCACAGGCGAACGGAGAGATATAGAACATATAGGACATGTTTACAGATTGAGATATGGATGGCCTAACGGAAAGATATAGAACATATAGGACATGTTTACAGATTGAGATATGCACAGGCGAACGGAGAGATATAGAACAGACAGGACATGTTTACAGATTGAGATATGGATGGCCTGACGGAAAAATATAGAACAGACAAGACATGTTTACAGATTGAGATATGCAAAGGCAAACGGAGAGATATAGAACAGACAGGACATGTTTACAGACTGAGATACGGATGGCCTAACGGAAAGATATAGAACATATAGGACATGTTTACAG
>MJUU01008262.1:11743-21922 GCA_002080025.1 Modiolus philippinarum
ATGTTTTATACAAACAAATGAATGAAAGTCAGTTATTCAACTCGACATAAATATTTACCTTCAATATTCATTATGGAAGAAGTTAATCATTATGTCTCTTTAGACGGGCAATTCAGTTAATAGATCAAAATATGTCAATAATATCATTACTGCTCGAGTAAGTAAGTAAGTCCTAGCATATACTTACGATTCAGATAAGAACTCAAACATTAAAGCATCCATACAGTACATATGTAACATCTACACAGACATTCACACAGTGAAATTTGAATTAAACTACCACACATATACTAGTACTAAGCAAGGATAAAGTCAGGATGTATATGAAGTTCTCAGCAATGTCTTTATGGCACAAAATGTCAAATACTGAAATGTATTTTCTCTGGATATATTCCTCTTTATAAACTTTCAGCAATTAAAAACGACACAAACACATTTAGGATGCGCACAATGTCTAAACTATATATAAATCTTGATAGTTTGATAAACATCCATGTATATGTCTTCTTATGATGGTACAGACATGTAAAATCTATTGGGACAAGGTTTTTTTCATTATATATTTATACAAAACGAACATTTTGTTCAAATAATTATTGTGAATTAAGTCATTTCTTCTCCGATTTCGATAAAATTTACACTATTAAATCACAGAATTTTAAATTGTATATTGCATTATTTTGAATTAATTTCATTTGTTATAGTTTTTAAGAATCAATTATTAAACAAAAAAATCAAAATACCTATAGACGGAAGTAAATTGTGACCTCATATGTTTTGTGTTTAAATCATCCCATCTCGAAATCAACAAATTATACAAAAAATATATCTAAACAAAAACTATAAAAATTTATAAATTTCTCTGTTTCATGGTCAAGGTTTAAATAAAATATTATAAGAAATGACTTCACGATATTTTTAATGTGATTTTGGTATGAAATATACAGAAAAAAACTCCTCGTTCCAATATTTTTTGCACGTCTCTGTATTAAGTTGAGTATCATAATGGGTCCATTCGTCTTTACATACACTCAACAGATTTGACTTGAACGTCCTTCAATGATGGATTTACAACACAGAATGGAAAGGTTTTATATCCATGACAAACAGCAGCTGAAATTATAAATAATAAAATTACATACAACAAGCAATGAAGGAATATGGAGGTAATGCACGTGGGAGAAGGTTTATACAAATACATTGTAACACAGCAATTGAACCATTAAACATGTGCTACGTTGCATATACAATAAACAAACACTATGCAAATTCGACTATTGAATAGATTCTTTATAAGAGAAGCATCAATTTTCAACCATTTTTAGAATTCAATTCAGGTTAGACCAAAACTACAGATCAATTGCAACTTAAACGGATTGAGATGAAACTCCATAAGCACTGAAAATTTGGAAAAAATTATTAACCGATGAACAGACCGTTACAATATTCAGATAAGAAATCGTACATAGTGACCTACCATATTCTCCTTTGCTATTTACAGCTACCATTGCACCATAGAATGATGGATAGTACTGTATTATTGGCGCAATGGCATGTCTCAAAGCCACAGAAGGTTCCATTCCAGTCTTCATCAACATTACAGTATGAAATCTAAACAAAAGTAAATTTTCATTTTATGAAGCCATGTCTTTTCTGAAGTGACTTTCCTACTATTGCAAACTTTTGTATAATAAGCTATGTGGACTAGTATTGTTGCTAGAGATGCAGTCGAGATACGTTTTAAAACAATGAAGAGATACAACAAAACGCATTGGATTTGACAATGGTTTTACGGCTAATATTCACCCCCAGAGAAATAACAAAGTACGGAATATATTGGGCAATATATAGGCTAACAAAACATTAACAGATTTCATATATTCATGGTGATTCAAAAAGAAAATGGAAATGATATGTAACTGTACTCAGCATGTCACATTGCACGCTTTGATCAGATACATTCAACAAAGATACCTGTGGATTGCGGTGAAGAATAACTAATTTTATCTTCCAACTTTTACGACTAAATGAAGAACGAGATTGAGACTGAAGATGTGCGAATTTTCTGGATTTTTTTTGCTTTACAGCGGTGCAAATGATCGAGATTTGCAATCAAATACATGTATGAAACTGTATGTGGGATTGGAAACAAAAATATGACCCTTCCTTGGAAGTCGCAACTGTCAATTAGTAATACAGCTGAATTACCTTTTGCGAATTGAATCCCTTTGACAGGCTAATTGCTGGGATCTCAATGTACCCACCGTGGCTGTGCAATCAGAGTTAATATTAAAAGGATGTGGAGTTGATCCACATGAGGCAAATTTCTACAAATACACGGTAGTGCAATGCAATGGAACAACGCTTTTACGATGGTTTGTTTAGTTTAACTGTTGTATTATTAAGGGCTAAGGGCTACCGCCTACTGTGTAGTCGTATGTTTAAAAATCACTTCGCTTGTACACTTTTGACAACTTATCAAGGTCCAGTGGCCTTCAGACACTAAATCATTCACCACAAAAACCCAACAGTTGCAATGCTGTTGAAAAGAGCCTTAAACATTATAACTCGTTTTCAATCATACGTACGATGGTAGAAATCTCATCATGATATCTCCGTCTCCAGTACACGCTGCACCTCCTATCCCATTCACTGCATATGACCCTGCTCCCATTACAGGGGAGTCACCAACACGCCTGACAATAAAAGTATTCAAAGTTAGTATCGTAGTAACTTCGATATTTTGTTATTCAAGCGGCTGCGACACAAAAAGATCCTTGTCTACCCTTTAACTAAATATGACAATCATGTCTGCATGCAATGGTTTTGTCCATATAAAAATGCTTATTTGTATTCCTGTGCACATAGATTATGCATTGCATTTAATCGTCGAAATATCTGGACAAGTAATGTGGCATTCCTATGCAATACATCGGCAAACGAATACCGAAGCAAGAATGGGGAAAAGGGGAATTCTAAAATCATAAATCCAAAATCACAGCAATTCATATCCGACACGATGACAAAGACAAAACAAATAAAACAAGAATGAACAAGAACGCCACATAACTAAAGCACTAGCAGTGTGAACCCCTACAAAAACTGAGGTATCATCAGGTACTCCGGAAGGTGTTCAAATGTGTTTAAATCGTTTCATTTTCCTTCTTTCATGCATGAGAGTTCTGGATTTAATGGTTTTTTTTTAGTTTTTCAGAACCTTGAGCAATCAAGATCATAGCAAAGCTTTAAAATACACATAGTATGTATGTATCTTTATAACGAAAAAACGAAGTCACTGTTGATTTGACTTGATATTTTTTTAATTTCTTTTATATTTAGAATCAAATGGGGGAGTGGGGGTATATATTAGTGAGCTTTGCTCACAGTTTTTCTAGTTTATTTAATTTTTTGGAGGTAGTTTTTTTTCCAGCTACAGTATCTGTGGTGAATATTGAGAGCCAGACAATTGAAAAACAAGGAACTGTATGCTTTCAATTACTGCAAGAATAGCATTGGCAGTCTTTTACGATACATCAGTGAATAGTTCTACAATAATTGCGTATTTTGATGGGACGGTAAGGGTGTCGTTGTTACAACCCAGATGGATGTTTCCATATTTCGCATAAGATATTCCGATGGTTTATCCAGAATTGCTATCATAGCCAAACACTTATCTGTTTGCTTTCTGTATTCATTTTGTGAAGAAAATTCTCATAAATGGATGTTTAATTATACTTTCTCAATAATATGTTGGATAACTTGCTACTGATAATATATGCATGGATTTCGTGAACAACACAAGAGTGGATGGCGCTGCTTAATATACATGTGCTGTGCATGTGAGAGACACGTGAATCCGTCTCATACAGTCATTTAAAAAGTTCTTTAATAGATATCAGTCCCTTATGGAAAAAATTGATGTTTCGATCCGAAATCTGATTTGAGATTCTTTTTTTACTTAGTACTTTGATGATCATTTCTTTTAACTGTCTACGACTTTTCAACACAGCAATTGCTGCTGAGTTGCTACCGGACACTATCGCAATGGAATAGTAGGTTTCGCATGCCATAAGACCGGTGTAACCCATTTCTTTTGAAATTCATGTACCAAGTCAGGACCACTGCGGTCGACAATTTTTTTGGTGGTTTCCACCTGATTTGTCAGTAATTTTGTTATTACATCCATTTTCTATAATGGTATGCTGTGGAATTCTTTTTTTTCCCTTATCATTGAGGGAAATAAAAAATACTTGCCGAAGAACTTCTCCAAACCTATTTTCTTCGTTTGGAACTTCATGTGTATATTACAGGATGAATTTAGACATTTAGTAGTCATATTGACCCTATCTGGCTTATTTTATGAACAAAGTGATTTGAACTATATATATGTGTAATAATTCCAGTAATACTTCCAGAACTTTGCATGGGAGCAACAAACATTTACACAGGAAATTGATTAACGATTCATTGTGGCGGATGTCCAAATACTTATACTTAATATTTTTGTGGCCATAATTTGCTTGTTTAGATACTTTGATTGAAAACATACTGGTGGATGTCTCCGTTTTGTGAGTGTGCTTTACCCTGTATTTCAGTACTTAAGAACTTTGCAAAAGATTAATGCAGTGAAGATAACAGGAAACACCTACAATGGCTGAAAATTACAATCAGATGCCATAATCCACCAGGGAATTCATTTGAATAGCCAAATATCAGTGTTTGTTTTGCAAATACTTTACACATGTACCAACTTATGTTCCCAAGTTTTGTGTGTTGTTGCTGTATACAACTTACCCAGGTACTTTGAAAGACAATCCATTAGTAGATGTACCAGAACTGATGTTTCCATGTTTTTCTATGGCTACCATTCCTATTGTATCATGATTTGTTGGGGAAATTCCAAGCAGGCTCCTGTCCTTTTGTTTCAAACGTTGTTTTTCTAACATGCTGTTTGGTTTATATGGACCACAGCTTGTTTTAGGATCTGGAGTTACATTCTATAAAATTCATTCCATCATTTAGTGCTTATTAAGAACTATCATTTGACTACTAGGTCTCCATCACTTGATATGGCATTGTTGTCCTTTGTGTTCAGATACATTTATGCGATGTGCTTATACAAACTAGTCTTATAGACTAAAGTTTGAATTAAGATGTGTTTAAATTTAGATGTTTTGATATTAACTTGTACTTCGAAAGATTTCGATTTCTAGGTGATAAAGGGAACGATTTGTTTAATAATACGCCCTCCCACAATAAGAGTGTCTCGTGAACTAATAATTGCCACTTATTTGGTATGAGGCTTTAAAAAATGACAATACAATGAAAATTATAGCATATAATTTACTTTCATGACTTTATTATTTTACTTCATCTGCAGTAGAGAGGTGAAACTGGAGAATTATTAAAGGTGAAATAATTGATTTTTGTCTAGTTACAACACTTACGAAAAATACTATGTTAATAAAAGTAAAGCCAAATGAATGTAATGTATAGGTTATTTTTTGCAATATGGTGTGAGGTTCCTCACTGTGTTGAAGACCCTACGGTGACCCCTAGATGCTTTGTTTTGGGTCGTTTTAACCTGGATATGGGATGTTGTCTCCTTGAATTTACCCCATTTCCTTTCTTTTTCATATTCTTTTTTCTATTACTTTTGGATGATGGCTTTCCATTTATGAGAGGTAACTCCTTGAAACACGTGTACAGCATAACGAAATTTACTGTTTTTATGCAACTTTGGTACTTTACTATTATGAAAGGTATGAGTATTTACTTTCGGTACATTATTTATATTTAGTACAGTTTGGATGGTCATTCATTATTCGGCAACTCCAAAAACCAGAGAAACTTAGGTTCATACTGGAACAAACCAGGAAAAGAATTCATAGTTGCATACAAGAAGGTGGAAATATTTCACTCACTTGTCGAAAGTTCGGTTGGCACTTTTTGTTCTTCCAGTCCTGCCAATCATTGTAAGATTTATTGGTGGTCAGGGACTCTACAGTAAATCCCATTTCCTTGGCAAATGTAGTGGCTGCAATAAATAGTATATATGTGTATGCACACTTTTAACAATATGTAACCGTGTGTAGTAACTGCAATAAATAGCTTTTNTTGGGATATAAGGCAAATCAAACAGGCACATAAAAGGTCATATTATTTTGATAAAGTTCACCAAAGTCGAAGTTTGGAATCCTTACAGGTCAAGAGAAAATAATTTTTACATTTTGGTTAGTTTACGTTGGAAACTAACCGTGTTTGTCCGGTCTAGAGTTGCTTCCCTTCGTCCAAGTTTGTAAACAGCGAGGTCAAATTCGGGAATTCCGTTTGAACTGGCAAATGGTCTATTCTGTGTTACTAAATAACAATAATTTTCCAGATTCGATCAATAACTTGTAACCGAGAATCTTATTTCTGAATTACACATTATCCAACAAATATATTTTTAAATAGCATTTTTAATCCAATTTAGGATAATTTGTCGAAACTTACCTTTTAAGAACGCTACCAGGCAAAGGTAAAGAATCCAATTTAAATATGACCCCTAATAAATGTAACTGAAAGCCAGATTTCAATTATGAAAATATTTGTATTTTTTAATGTTGCATTATACAGAATGATGACATAGTGCAAAGAGCAATGCAGAAAACAAGTTAGGGTGTAATTAATGTATTGAGGACATAACTAAAGAGTGATACTGACAATGGCGGTATTGACGTAAAAACAGAAAAGATGCCTAGCCTGGTCCAGATTTTAAGAACACGTACCCAAGATTTCGGGAAATATTCGGGGAAAAGATCTCATCTACATCATGTACATATATGACTTGGGTAGTTTTTTTTTTTTATTTCTGTCCAATTTATCGCGAAGGCTTTCTTTTTTACCCTCTGTGGAAGGTCTGATGAATGAATTTCGATGAACGTATCCCTGGTGACCCCTTGATATATGCCACAGTTATAGCGTGAACTGTGATGATTGTTTTGAAACTATGATTTTGATTTTATATTTGTGAAATTATTTGTTAACTCCCAATGAATTTCTACTACTAATTACAAATAAACTCGTCATTTTATGATGGATGAAAAACGATTTACCTTGGTCTGCAACCAGCAATGTGTGTTGGGTGTAGTCCATAACAGCTCGTGCTACAGCAATAGCAGGTTTTACATTTCTCAGACCGCCAACAGCACCAACACCCATTGTTTGACTACATTAAACAATAAGATTCAAATATTTTTCATCATGAAACATTGTTCTGTGTTTTGACACCATTAATATTTTAATATTTTTCAGTTCTATGTGTTTTGAAACCATTCATATTTTAACCAATCTCAATTTACAAAAACATGCCGCTTGACTCTGATGCTGGCTGAGTGTATTTGTATTTTTGTCGATAGTTTTGCAACGATTCTAAACTAATTTTGAAAGCAAGACATGCTTACCCTTCCAGAGCACGCGATGTCACTCCCAATGTTCTCGGGAGTTCACACTGTAAGTGTTTTAGTTCTGAATGTCGTGATTTTATTTCCGTGCCTTGTGGCTGTCTCGTGTCTCTCTCGTTTTTTGCAGTGTATCTGGACTTTGCTTTGTTTTTTTGTTTTTTTGTTTTTTTTTGTTTTTTTTTGTTTTTTTTTTTGTAAAAACCACACTCCTTGTGCCTTTGGTATTCTTCGGTCATTGTTTGAAACAATTTTCACGCCATCTGCAGTTTTTTTTATGTCACTCTTCTGCATTCTCGTCATATACTGAATAGGGCCTGTAAGTCTCGTACGATTGTGGAACTTCCGGGATCAAAAACTGTACCCGGAAGTTACATTTTAAACAAAGATATATGACGTTTCAAACAAAAATTTGAACGTCACAATCCTCTGACGTCATGTTTAGGCGGGAAACGTTTTCGAATTGCATGTTTATCGTTGATTCTCGTGGGTCACATGACGAGACTTACAGACCCTATTCTAAAGGAAATCGACATCTATTAGACAGATCAAATGCAATATGAATGGTAGACGTTGAAGATAAAAACAAAAAAGTCATCAACGAAACGGTAAATATTGAATAATGACTTTGGGTGAATCAAAATTAGATTGGTTGCCATTTCAATACAGTAACCAGTTGTTGATGTTTAATTCTTTCTTCCTTCAAAGTCATACAATAATAAAAACATAGAGAAAAGATTAATTGTCTGGTTTTACTTTGATTGGCAGATTCATAACCAGATAAAATCCAAAACATATTGAAAACGAGTTCTCAAAACAGTCTTGAACAGAAAGCATTGCGGGATAAGCTTCTTTTTCTGGTAAGAGCAAATTGCACCGTGAGGTGGTGATTTTGTATGATTGATATTGACTTCATGCCTACCAATTTAATAAAAAGAGGATTAATATAGAGAAAATAACAGGAAACACTTACAATGGCCGAAAATTACAATTACATTCCACAATCCACTGCACAGAAAGAAAACAATATAAGTAGACAACGACAGCAACTCGGGATAACCGGACTTGGTACGAACAGACGCTAACAAGAGCTAGCTGTTGGGTTTAACCGGTTTATGTGTACCAAAATCTCCCCTTTCTCTCTCCCGTTTCCCTATATTTTAATAAACATACAAATAAAACCCATTACAGGTAGACTACTATCTCTTGAGAAGGAAAGAATAAGACAAAACGAACTTTAGAAAGATGGATCAAGGAGTGTTTGCCGCTAAACTGCCGGCTAGCTCAGCATATAGAAATTTTGGATTCATGCATAGCCATAGACAGCGGCAGTAGAATACCGAATGATCAAAGCACAAGATTACATAAATCAAAGTCCAGACACTTAGCAAAAAACGAGAACACACGGAGACAGAAGACTAAAAACACTACGAACCCTAAAACACGAACCCCGCACATACAACACTCAAAACTATAGCACTATCAGTGTGAACTCCAAACCAGAGTGACAACAGATGTTCCAGAAGGGTAAGTGAGCAAAAACATTTAACTGTGGATAATACTTGATGTTCATATTCAAGAAAACAAAGAACAAGGGTAAAACATCCGAGGTTAATCCGATTAAAATGGTAAAAATAAACATTCAATGGAAGGGTTTATCAACAGAACTAGGAACAAACATCGTTTTTCCATGTGTCCACTGCTGTACCACATAGTCCTAGTTCATTATTATCTTTGCTAGAGATGGGTTTTGTGTGCCACATTCTATAGGAATGTTGTTCTTTATAAAATATATCTCACCCGTCCATAATCATTGCGTCTAATGTAGTTTCTCCGTTTTCATCAGGACTTCCACCAAATCCTACCGTACCCCGACATTGTGACGCCTCACACTGACTACATCCTGCGACCACAGCATCAACGGCGGAACCTCCATGTACTGTTAATTCTTTCCATGCTTGAAACATATTAATTACATTTTTTCATTGTTGAAAAAAAAGAAAACGGTCTTGGTGTTTTGTAAAATAGAATGTAGATGGATGTTAGGACGTTAGATGTTCTAATAAGTTAACGTTCCAGCACATTTATTACATTTAAGCCTGATACCTAACTATCACAAATTAACCAGATGTATGTCATCTCCGAACCATTTGATTTAAGCCTGATACCTATATCACCCATTAACCTGATGTATGTCATCTCCGAACCATTTGATTTAAGCCTGATACCTATATCACCCATTAACCTGATGTATGTCATCTCGGAACCATTTGCCGTTTGTTTGGCCATTTATCAAAAAGTCTTTAATACTAAGGTAAGTCGACTCTATAGCTGCACGATTCTTCATCATAGTTTTATTCCTTATGTTTATAATGATCTGTTTGTTTGTTTATTATTATGTTTACATGACATTGTATATTGCAATCAATTCTTATAGAATATAACTGGGCTTTATGCAATAAAATATTTATAGCCATAAAAGAATAACCTGGGACTAATATATATTAGTCCCAGGAATAACTCAACCTGACATAAAAAAACCCACAGAATTCGCGGGGAGTTCCTTTTGCCATCTCAATATGACCATTTTAACGCGGGTTCCACACTGTTTTCTGTACAAATTGTAATGAATGTGTTTGTATCCATATTCTGCTGAAATAACATATGCAGGAAAAAGTGTTGGCAGACTTAGGCTTCTCAGCAGCTAAATGTACTGAAACGCATTGGTAATAATTTG
>MJUU01008265.1:0-62392 GCA_002080025.1 Modiolus philippinarum
TTGTCGAAATCGGCATATGCAGAAATTAAATTCATAGTAACTTCGGTAAATAGTTATTTGTTACCACTGGGTCGATGCCACTGCTGGTGGACTGTTAGTCCCCGAGGGTATTCATCAGCCCTGTAGTCAGTACTTCGGTGCTGACCCGGAAGCCGATTCTATTTCGAACCTTACAATATCTAAATTTTTTGTAAATTTTGTTTAAAACTAAGGAGTATCTCCCTCATGCAAAGCTCTGTCCTTAGCTGATTTCGGATTTACATTTGGATCATATTTGATTATTTGTTCTCTATCAGTTTTTACACATCTTTGATTTTATGGTCTTCCAAACGTTTAGATTTTATCTGCACTGAAGAGACATAAGTTGTCGAAATGCGCATATGCAGAAATTAAATTGATAGTAACTTCGGTATTTAGTTATTTGTTACCACTGGGTCGATGCCACTGCTGGTGGACTGTTAGTCCCCGAGGGTATTCACCAGCCCAGTAGTCAGTACTTCGGTGCTGACCCGAAAGCCGATTCTATTTTCGAACCTTACAATATCTAATTTTTTTGTAAATTTTGTTTAAAACTAAGGAGTATCTCCCTCATGCAAAGCTCTGTCCTTAGCTGATTTTGGCTTTACGTTTGTATCATATTTGGTTATTTGTAATCTATCAGTTTTTACACATATTTGAATTTTAACGTTTGTTTCAATGCATATCATTTCTTATGTAGTTGGCTTTATTTAGAACAAAAGTTAATTGAAAGGGAAAGGTTACACTTGAAATAAACAAACCGACCGATTGACTGAAATGACATTGACATGTTTTAAATGATCGGGACGAACGCATATTTAACATGTTCTAAAAAAACACAAAGGATTATTAGAACCAGGTCGCCATGTTGGATGAAAAGTCACGCGAGAGTCGGCGATGTTTGACGAAAGATTTTGAACAGCGTCAAATGATATCTATTTATAGCTATGATCTATTTATAGCTATTTCAAAAAGATTATTTTTTACCACATTTCTACCATAAAGAGCGAGCTTCGCTCGCTTATTAAATACTTTTAAGAATTTAAAATAAGATATGAACATTTGATATCTCAAATATTGCCGGACTCGCGTTCAGCTTATTACATAGGGCATTTCTCATCCTCGATTTAATAGAAATGTTTTTCAAAATATAAATTCAGAAAAAAATTGGGACGTTACTTTCTACTGAAATACCAAACCCTTCGGGAAGATCTGATTGAGTAGTGCTTTTTTTTACGTTATTAAGTTAGAATTACAAAAAGGAACTCTTCATCAACCCAGTAGTCAGATTTGTCTGACAACAAATTCTTGCCTTGCAAATTGTATGAACTCACATTTTTATGAAAATTTTAACCTCTTATGATACTGAGGCTTCATCCTGTGCATTGCGCTTAGTTGATGTCATAATTAGTGTAAAAGAGTGGATAACAGGAAACATCTACAATGGCTGAAAACTACAATTACAACCACAATCTATCAGGGACAGGAAAAACACAAACAAGACAAAAGACAAACGTTAACAACGATAGGAACTCGGGACATCCGAACTTGGTACCGGCACCAGTAAAAGCCAGCGGTAGAGTTAAGCCGGTTTATGAGTACCCAAACCTCCCCTTTATCTTTCCCGTTTCCCTATAGTATAATAAACATACGAATAAAACCCAATACAAATAGACTACTAACTCCATGACCACAAGTTTGAAAGGAAAGAAAATGACAATACGTAATTTTGAAAGATGATCAAGATGTGCTCGACGCTAAACTGCCGGCTAGCTAAAGGAGCCTAGCCTGGTATAGGCTAGGGCTTGATTGGCCTCCTATTTCGATATTTGTGGTAATTAGTTTTTCTTCTGACTTTTTTATATTCAAATTCTCCCGATTAGAGGACACTCCTTGAATCACGTGTAACACATAACAAAATTTACTGTTTATTTTGCGACTTGGGTATTTTTGTTTCTTCAACTCTTTTGCAAAATCTGTATTCAAGACTAAGAACATCAATAAAAGCGTTCTTCCATTTGCTGAATCTAAATGTGCGTCAATTTGTCCTGGATCCTGCTAGGAGCACATTAACTGTCAGGTGTTTATGACACTTTAATTTTTATTAAATGCGAATTCAGAACAAAGCAAAACCTTAAATTTACATTACATAAACCAATTTGATTCCAAACACTCTAATAATCTTTGCAAACATACTCAATAATTGTAATCACAAATATCTAGATTATGTTGAGGTAAGATGTAACCCAGCCCATTATAAATGTATTGTCACAATTAGTGTATAGTCATGTCAAACATGGAGACATTCCGAACGCACCGTGTGTATTTCAAATAATTGCTTTCGTTTCCCTATTCCACTTTCACTCAGAAAAATCGTAGTTAGAACGTATATGAATGTCCAGATATTGTTTGGAACTTAGAACCTAGTTCAACAACAGTGTAAGTTTTATAATTATACTTTCATATATTTGGATGAAGATTAATCCGTTTAACGTTACTACACAACAGTTTATTGTGAATATCAGCTCTAGACGTTAATTACATAATTTGCTATAAATATCGATTTTTACGGAATGTTCATCTCACACAGAAACGTACAACTGTTGATTATAATTATATTTACAACTTTCAACAAAGTATTTGAAGTTTTTATGTATTATTTCCGTCTACAAGAGGAAGATAAACAACCGATATTCAGTTGCATAATTCGTATAAAAATAGCATGTACGGCAAGCAATTAGTGACATTTAAATACATCCAGATATAATTATGGAACACATATTCCGTGTGTTACAGCAATTCAACTGTATTCTTCCGTGACTATACCGGAACTCCATGTATAATATTATACACAGACACACGTCATATTTGTGTTTATTTATGCAAATTATTGTGTATTTAAATATGTTGATATTCTACTTATAATTACGGTAGCCTAAGATGACTATAAGTTCTCATTATTTTGGACTCATAACTTATGATTGTTAATTATTGTATTTTTCAGGTTTTTACCAATTGTTCATCGGCTAATTAAAGTTTATCACGCCACACTGGGTTTTAGATTTAATTGGGCCACCGAACTAGGTTATACTCGCTGAGTCCGGCTCAGTACAATAAATCATCCAAGTGAAATATCAACCAAATACAAATTGCCGAAAAAAAAATAATGCGAGCGCTAAAACTGACTCAATGTTTTTGGTCTTCATTATTGATTGGATGCGAAATATAATTGTTAAGTTTTATTCAAATTATTGACAGTAATGTTAACATTTCACTTGATTTAGCAATTATTTTTTATCATGCTTCATTTGTTCTTACCGATAATCTTTGTCATATTTTTAAATCTAGTAAGCCCTTTCTTTATATCTGACCATGAAACCGATAAAACCGGTTTGTCCCACCATATTTTAAATGTCTGTACCAAGTCAGGACCATTTAGGTATACACTTTATCCTTTGGTTTTGCACCTACATTGTGTTTTTACAGCACCGGCATATGGAGTTTACATCTCCCAGCTCATTCCCAATTCAAGAGCCCGTGTTCGATATAGTGACTTCCTTGATAGATCCCAGTTGCTCACAAATAGGCTACTTAAACAAGGGTATGTTACCCAAAACTTGAAGTCATCTCTCCAGAAGTTTTACGGTCGACATCACAATCTTGTGGACCGCTATGGGATATCTGTTTCCCAGATGACAACAAATCTTTCCCTTTAAATCTTAATTGTTGTTTCCTCTACCGGATTTGACATGTTCAACACGGCGATGTCTTATAAGAAGCAGGAGATTCTTACTCTACCGGTGCACCTGATCTCATCCATGGTTTTTTTTATTGGGTCTTTTCTGTGCCGTACTCATGCTGTTTCTCTGTTTCTTTGTTGTTTCCGATGTTGCCATTGTCCTTGGATTGTTCGTTTTGGATTGACGGTTCGGTTATCACATACTTCCCTTTGGATTTCGACTCCTGACAGTTATTATGTAATTTTGGTTATTCACGTCTTTTATCATAACCAGAAATATCATGAAATTTATATTACAACAACAATTGTACTATAACGTACATAATTAAAATACAATATTTCACAATGGGGTAGTAGACCTTAGTTAAGGGAGATAACTCTTTACATCAGTACGGCGTCATTTTTATCGATGCCTTTAAAGCATTTATGGGAAAAAAGAAGAAAAAAGAAAAAAAAAACAGCTATGTTGTGTAGAAGCTTAGATTATATTGATGAAAATTATCTAAACAAACATACACATGATTTTATTTTTTAGAGTTATGACCCTTCACCTAGGTTTACGTCCTGAAAAAGAAATAACAATTATTAAATTAAAAAGTATCTTACACTTCCGATCAGAATTTTATGTTGAAAGCGTAATTAACTTCAATTGAAAAATGCAACCAAAAATGCTTTCAATCACATTATTTCATGTTGAGTTGCTAAAAAACAAGGTCTCTGTGACAACTTGGTGGCACACTATAATATTGACAATGGATCTGTTGTTGGCGTTCAAATTCAACGTCGAATAATTCTTGCACTAGAGTCTCCACCTGTTGATCTGCCATTGATTGCTATAACAAAAAGAACCTTATTATAATAACAATATTGTGTTTAGCGATTACTATGTTAAAATAATTGTCAGTGCATGACCCGGAGGGGAGTGCACTGTGTGTATTCAACCCTAATCACTATTTTGGCATAGTCATTGCTAAACACAATGTTATTATCATTATTATGCTGACTGTGTCATTAATTTTTATCTGTTTATTACAATATCAAAGTTCACAAATAGTTGTTCTTTTCATTTTAAATTCCTATATTTCAAGTAGTTGCATAATGTAATGGAAATTAAAAAAAAAATAGCTTTTTTGGCGGTTCTGAAAAAAAAAATCATGATAAACAGTGAAGAATTAAGTAAAATAAATGGTCACAAGTGAGGTAAATAGGAATATTAACAAATTTGGTCGATTTCTATAGCAGCAGACCCATACACGTAAGATTTTCATCACTATTTGATTGACAATACTGTAGCTCCGCCTTCCAAGTCACTTGGCAGGCATAGTGCATGGCTGTAGGTATACATGCCAAAGTAGTATATTATACAATATTAATGCAGTTTCTTACAGGAAGCACAATAATATATAATAAAACTACCATATAAAAAGAAACAAACTGATATTACAATTTCATATTTAGATTTGGCTTGAAGGAGTAATAAACGTGATATTTTGCTCATCGTTCTTAATTCTTTGAAACGTGTTTTCTTTCTTGCAGATGGTTTTACGTTTTGAAATCAATATTTTTCATTATGAATTTCGTTTATGAACAAAAAGTTATAAACTTTGTATTTTCTTTGTCGCTGATAAACTAATTTGCCAAGGGAAATTTGACAGAAAAAAATTGCCCAATTCTCATTTTAAACTTCACGTTCAACGTAGGAAGCGTTTATTATTAATAATTTGTTCCACATTTGATATAGTATGGCTTGAAAACGCAAATATTGCTTTTTATATTGATTTGCTGTCGCCAATCGTTGTCATCGTTTATACTTTGATGTTGATTTTCTTTTCTGTGCCATACTCATGTTGTGTCTCTGTTTCTTTGTTTTTTCCTATGTTGCCTTGACCTTTGGATGATTCGTTTTGGATTGACGGCACCTTTGTTAAATTTCATCCCTCAAGAAATTCTATGGCCGTCACCATAGCATCATTGAAAGATATGACGTGTCAGTATCCCAAATAAAAGTGGACATTTTCAGCTAGATTCACGTCTTCCTGGATTTGACTACCGACTTTGACATTTTCCCGGATTGAATCACTCACAGTGTGACGCGTGCTGTTAACAGAGCAGGACATGCTTACCCTTCCGGAGCACCTGATGTCACTCCCAGTTTCACTGAGTGCCTTTGTTTTGAATGTTGTGATTTCATTTCTGTTTCTGTGCTTTGTGTCTGTCTTGCGTCGTTGTTTTTGTTTCTAGCGTCATTGTTTTCTGTGTTCTCGTTTTTGCCCTGTCTTTGGACTTCGATTTTTGTGAATTTCACTCCTTTGTTCCTTCGGTATTCTACTGCCGTTGTTTACTTTATGTAGTTCATTGGTGTGCATTTGTCAATTGCTTAACTCATTCTTTATTCAAGTATTAAACATCACTAGCTACAGAAAACTAACGTACATTTCTCCAAAAAAAAAAAAAAGACCCAAATATCGTCCTCCTTCAAAAATCATTTGGAAGGACTGTCGTGATGTCATTAAAAAAACTGTCATCTCATTTTGTAAAAAGTGGTGTAAAAGAGAAAATGCGGATAAAAAATCATTAGGCACTTTCATTAACAAATGCATGGAAGTTGTTGATATCCGAATTAATCATTTTGAAACACATTATAAGCAGCAGAATACCATTCCTGCGATTTTAAAAATTAAACGGAAATTAAAAGATTCGGAAAAAGAGTATATATTTGTTCCCACAGATAAAGCAGCCAATAAAGTGGTCGTTGTTTGACGTAGGTATTACATCGAGGTGCTTTGGAATGAAATTACTAATTCAAGTGCATTTCAAGCTACCACGTCAACAGAAACACAAATAATTGATGATCACATGATAGCCACAGCTGAACTAAACGCAACTTCTAATTATAAAAGCATTCCTACTATGTATTGGCTTCCTAAACTTAAAAAAAATCCTTTCAAATTTCCTTTTATTTCGACATCAAGTAAATGTTCAACTACACATATTTCTGTTTTATTGACCAGTGCACTACCGTAAAAAATCATCATCAACTTTAGCAACAAATGTTATGAATACAGTGGGATTAACTACTTTTGGAGTGTTCAAAATTCAGTATAAGTTTTGGAAAGACTTCGATCTGTTAATATAGAATACACCTCCGTCGATAGCTATGAGTTTTCTAACCTTTATACTACATTGCCACATACACTCATCAAAGAGAAATTTTCGTGTTTGATCAAATGGTCCTTCAAAAAATCAGGATGTACTTACATTTGTTGCAATACATTTAAATTGTTTTTCAGTGACGACAAACATCACAAATATACCAACTGGTCTTGTCAGGATATAATAAAAGCATTAATTTTTTTTCTTTTTTGTTTGTTTCGGTGATACAATCTATCGGCAAAAATATGTACTCCTATGAGTAGCAACTGAGCATCTCACATATCTAAGCTACGAGCCACAATTCATGGCAAAAAATAAAAAAAAAAACCTTCTAAACAGCAGTTAGTGGATAAATTTAACAATACATATAGATATTTGGACGATATTTTGGCTTTAAGTAATCATGAATTTTCTAAATTTAAAGATGAAATTTATCCTGTAGAACTTACTTTAAATAAATCCAATATCAGCAGTGATCATACTCCTTTTCTTGATCTTGATATATCAATACATGAACTGAGTAAATTTTCTGTATATGGAATCAAATTGTGAAGATCATGCTCGCAAATATTTGTTGAAGTGAGTATATAATACGGGACTTTCGAGATAGGAACTCCCTTGTAATTGAAGGCAGAAACGATCGCCTCGGATACCAGTAAGAAGGAATACTGGATTTCTTAACCTATTGAAATAAATATATTTCACATAAAAACAAAACTATTTATGAAACTGAAGTGCATTTATACTTTTTCCTTTATAGGACAATTCTTATTTTAATTTATGAAAAACAATTAACCTAATACGCTACAAATCGATTAAATTTAAATCGCCCTTAGGTCAACAGTGTTAATGAGTGAATCCCTCTCAATGAATTGATGTATTTATTTTTTACGTATAAAACAGAACTTTTTCCGGAGTTAACACGATTCAAAAGTCCCGTATTATATCGAATGATTTATTATCGTATGTTTTTCCATATTTCTTTAAGCCATGTAAAAGTTAAAGTAATATTACATTCTTCACAACTTCAGTCGTCAACTTTATCTTGAAGAGTACATGGTAAATAATCATTCCGCTGGCCAATGATCCAACAATACTAGCAACAACAGCAGAGGCAACTCCTATAAAGAAGCGTCAAAATGATAAAATTATTAACGTTTCGAAACGGTTTCTATATTTAATACTGTGAAAGTACTATTGTTCGTGGGGTTCCAATTTTCGTGGATTTCGTGGTTCGTTTCAACCACGAAATTAAGTTCTCAACGAAATGCATTTTTTTTCTAGAGTTTTAATGCATAGAACTGGAAACCACGAATTTAAGTTCCCTCGAAATAGTGATATTTATTAAAACCACGAAAATTGATGTCCACGAATAAAAGTACTTCCACAGTATTATACATATTCAAAGAAGTATACAGTGTTATTTATTTCCAATGTCTGCAACAAGAAAAGGTAAGATCGAAGTATTGGTGCCACAGAGAAGAAGTGCAACAGTAATTTTTCAACTGTTAAGTGATGAGTATTCCGTTAAGGTAGATAGGCACCCATATTCATATCCATGAGATTATGTTGTAAGTTGGCACAATTGAACAAGCAATCATACTAACCTGGAATACATGTATGTAATAAAACGTATAGGTCATCATGCATGTTGGATCTAGGATTTAGATAAAAGTTTCCTCATTTTTAGCAAATGTTCCACATAGATTAACAAAAAATGAACGAGGAAAATATGAAAAGGCAATTCTTAACTTAATAAAAATGAACCTTTTAACCGTGAAAATTTTAAATACTTTTTAAGGAAATAGTTAACGATTACATTCTCAACTCGTCATTCGCCAGCTCTCACAATACTCTTCCATACGACCTAATAAATACCGCACAGCACAATAAAAGTAAAGCACATTTTAGATAAGACTCATTTTAATAAGCATAACTTATGTAAATTAAAATGGACGCCCCTCAGACAAAACAATATTATAGAAAATAATATACTACATGTATATATATTGTAAAACTTTATGAAATAATAAAAAAATAAAAAAAATATAGAAAAAATAAAAAAGAAAAAATTATCAAAACAGATAGGATTTAAAAAAAAAACAAACCAAATTTAGGTTACACTTTAAGATTCGTGGAAGTTGCATTTAACTACTTCCTCTTTATGTTTTTGATAAAATCTAACACAGCTGGTTTTGATCAGTGAAGGAAAATAAATATTTAGAAATTCAAAAGCCTTCGTCGTTATGCTTGCAAGACTGTCTCTACTGGATTGCTGTGGAAATCATTCTAAGGTGAGTCACACCTCAAATCCAGAATTTCATGCATTTTATATTGATTTTCCTTGGTTTTAAAACATTGTCATGAGATGATTTTGAGCAAAAATATTGACAGGCCAGTGTGCTCACTTCTGAGTTACACGCGTTTGTAATTTTGGCGGGAAAACAAACTCCTCAAAATTTTCCATTGACATTTCATTGAAAATTCCATTTAACCACCATAAAGGAATATTAGGAATTTGACAATTTTCTGTCAGAAGTCTTCTTATGATGTAGTTAATCAAATTTTGAACAAAGAAGTAGGGGTCAGCATGCCAAAAAACACTGCTGTATTATAATTGATAAAAGCCAAAAAGTTCGAAAATCTGACACAAAGTCATAAACTTGACGAATGACGCACCTAAATGATATAAATTTGATAAATTAAATTAATGAAGCCTGGTTTACTTCAAATATCATTCAATGAAAAGCAAACTTAGGCTAAGTTACTGTGTTTTATATAACTCCATTTTTTACACGTTTCGATGTATTTTTGTGTTCCCTTTTCAACTGTTTGAATTATTTATAATCATTTCATGAGTGCGTATATAATCATATTATAGTTCATTCATTTGTATGCTTTTAATTCATTCACATAAAGATTGATTTTTGAAATGCTTAGCAGAAATACATGTAAATATAAAAAATATATGAATATAAATAAAGAGCAGCATCAATATTTATGTATACAAGCCTTCAGGTGTTACACTGTCTTCTTTAATTTTTTGTGTAGCCTCTGGTTTTCCTGTAAAAACAGGCAGCATATAGCATTGTTTACTACAGCGCTGCGATAACTGAATCACGAACTTGCTATAAATTTAGTTTCTTCAAATGGTCATTTCGACAAATTATGTCTTTTTAGTGCAGATAAAAAAAAATTCAATGTTTACAATAATGGTACGAAAATCGAATAAAGAGATAACCATACTGTATTTTAGGATCTGAGGGGGTAAATCGTAGATTTGACTGACGCAAACTGAGTTTTCCGGCGACGCGTTAGCATTAGTTAGCATAAGTGCATTAGAATTGCTTTGATATTTCAATTTTTAATTTTTTGCGTTTACAATCCACCTCACATGAGTATCTGAAGTCACCTCACATGACTATTTACTTTCGTGTACCCACACACTTTGATAAAATACGTTAAACCCTTTCCGTAATTTTCGGTACCTCATCACATCAAAAATTGCCCAAATCTCCTTTAAAGCTTATACCATGTTGCACTCCTAGATTTAACCTACAAGTAAGTATCAATTTGTTATCAATATCTTTATTCTTTACAGATGTTTTACAGGGTTTGGATGCTTTTAACCTAGCCAGCATCACAGAAATGTAAAAAAAACAACCAAAAAACAAAACAAAATATTTCAAACACACATCAGTCCCGATTATTTTGTACACCTATACTTAACCAATCGTGTCTAAATTTTTCAACCATAAACTTGTATTGCAAAATCTTACGACGACCTCAAGTATAAACCACCCGATTGTTCATGTTCTGATTCACTATACAGATGTAGACCCTGTGGTCACGTAATTACGGGAGATTATTCGAGCATCATTGAAAACAATATGAAAAAGAAAGGAAATGGGGTAAATGTCAAGGAGACAACATCCCATATCCAGGTTAAAACGACCAAAACAAAACATCTAGGGGTCACCATATGGTCTTCAACACAGTGAGAACCTCACACCATATAGTAAGCCCTAAATGGCCCAAAAAGGTAAAAAAGTGAATAAATCAATGGAAACAAACCACATCCAATAACCCAAATATCAAGAAACTAAAATTTTATAAGACGACCAGGACAAGCCAATGACCAACATATTCCTGACTTGGGACAGGCGCAAAAATTGCGATGGGGTTAAACTCGTTTTCTTGGATCCAAACCCTCCCCCTATGTGTGGTGAATGGCTAAAAATAAATACACAAAAAAACTCACAGTAAAAATCAAACTAGAAAAAAGTCCAACTTATCAAGACGAGTACCCTTACCATGAAGTACATAAAACATGAAGACAATACACACAGGTACTGTCCGGACAAATGCTCACAGTTACTGACAGCTAGCTAAGGACATAATTTCCGTTGACTATGATATCAAGCCTTCTTCCATATGAAAATTCAATTGAAATACTTCTAAATAGATTTGGTATAACAACATCATCAATTATGAAAGAAGAACATGATATTGTGAAATGCCAAATACTACCAATATGAAAAATTGTTTAAATTTAGTTATGGTGTACGGCATTTAGGAGATGATCAATATTTTTGCCAACAAAAAACCAGAAGTAAAGATTTAACAACAATGCTGTATTTATATCCTTTATGAATAAGTTTGTTCAACGGATTAATAAGTTTGGAAGGACAATTTTTGAATTTATGCGCTTTGTAAATGATATTGCCATAGAAGTTTGGATGTGAAATGCCCTGATGTATAAGAGCCCTGCATGTAGAACCAAATTTTCTTAATAAGTCAATGTATCTATAATAAAATTTAGAGAATGTTTTTATCAATTTATGATATATAAATCCTTGATGCAGAAGTTTTTCAGTGAGACAAAGATTTCGGTCGTTGAAGTCAGAAACCCATCGCCGTCGAGATGGGGGAAATTGACTATAGGGAATGAGAAATCAACCCTTTTATCATAAAACTTAGTGTTCAACTTTCCTTGATTTATTGATATATCAAGATGAAGAAAAGTCTGTCCGTGATGTATATGCAAAGGGGACTTAATTCCGTGAACAACGTTCCATCAACTGGGAACAAATTTTCAAACTTCTAATGGATGCTGTAATGGACTACGACAGAAAATTGATCAAACGTGAATAATGTGAAGACCCTGATTCCCTTTTGGAGTGTTTGTCCAGTTTAGAGAACTTGTTTTTCAACAGACTATCGCAATTCCTACGGCCACAAACTGTGACCTCTCCTAGCCAATCTGTTTCTCCACTCTTATGAGGCGTAATTCTTCAAAATAAAGATGAAAAATTGGCACAGTCCTTCAATTCTAGCTTTCGTTACATGTATATAGATGATATTTTGTCACTAAACAATCCTTGTTTTGATGATTTTATTCATCTGATTCATCAAAAAGAGCTCGAAACCAAAGATACTCCAGACACTTCAACACCGGCCTCATTCCTTGACCTTCATCTTGAAATAGACCGTATCCGAGCTGTGGTATCAGGATTTACCGGACCACTTTTCAACACGTCACAGTATAGAAAACGTCACGTCACAAAGCCTACAACGTCATTAAACTGGTCACATGGGGCGGACATGTTTGTGACGTAGGGCGGACAAACAATAATTGGTAAATCTAAATACCAGAACTCGGATATGGCCTATTGACAACAGAGGTAGACTTCAAACTAAGCTGTACGACAATCGCGATGACTTCACTTTTCAAATAGTCAATTTCCCTTTTCTTTTAGCAACATCCCAACAGCTCCGCCGGACGGAGTTTACATCTCCCAGCTCATTCGCTATTCAAGAGCCTGTTTTCGATGCAGTGAATTCCTTGGTAGAGCCCGGTTGCTTACAAATATTCTACTTAAACATAGGTATACTACCCAAAACTTAAAGTCATCCCTCCAGAAGTTTTAGGTCGACATCAACATCTTGTGTACCGCTATGGGATATCTGTTTCGATATGACAACAGATCTTTCGCTTTAAAGCTATATTGTTGTTTCCTCTACCGGCTTTGACTTTACTACCTAATTTTACATGTTCAACATGGCGGGTTTCTTATAAGAAGCAGGAGATGTTTACTCTACCGGTGCACCTGATCTCATCCCTGTTTTTTGTTGTTCATCTTTGTGTGTGTGCGTGTCTTCATTTTTCTTTTCTGTGCCGCACTCGTGTTGTGTCCCTGTTTTTTTTTGGTGGTTTCCCGATGTTGCCATTGTCCTTGGATAGTTCGTTTTGGATTGAAGGTTCGGTTTTCATTTACTTTACATATCGTTGAATAGACAAAGGAACAACCGACGTTGCCACTGGCGATGTCGCTAAGACAATTCACTATCCCTAATGATCTTGGGTGAAACAGATAGGAAAATGGACGTCATTTATTTCATTTGTTACTTGTGATATTGAAAAGTGAAAATATTTTTTTTTATATTTTCATAACCTTTCTATTCTATATTGAAGTTTTGCGCAGATTCTTTTTACATAATTTAAGCATTTAACATATCTGTTTAAAATCGTGCGCTAAAGTTCAGTATATCAGAAGTAACAAACATGTATACAAGATCTTATTTTAACTTAAATGTGAAAATAACTGATAAACGCTTTATCGGAGTTACAGATCTTCATTACACTTCGATTAAAAAAAAAAAAAAACTACATTTCAATAATGCAATGCATTAATATACTAGTAATAAGAATTGAGAGAACTTCATGTAAATCAATGTAAATGATCTTGGGTCCGTGTTGTTGATTTGTATGCCGTGTACCAATTAAGGGATTTGGAGTAAATGTAAAGTGGGAATAAGATTAAGCAAATGGAACAACGCATTAATTGTTGTTCTTCATCTTGAAGCCTGAGGTCAAAGAGCAAACACTTCTACCTCAGAGTAAGTTCAAGCCCCTAGCACCGATATGAGCGGAATGTTGCTAAGTGTTGAACAACGCTACATCCACATATCCATTTTGTCATGGATGCGGGGTCGTCAAAACGTATTATATATCGGGAAAAGTTCTATTACAAACACCCGATAAAAAAAAAAACAAAAAAAAAAAAATAATAATATAAACGATCACATGGCACCCATCGAGCTGATTGCAAGAAAACTTGGCAAGTAAGATCAGGGGATGTGGGCAATATATATATATAGAGAACCAAGATTAACAGCTTAATTTTTACAAAACAAAAAAGAAAATTCTGAATTTTGATAGTGCATTAGTATAAGAAATTCTCACATGAACAAGTACGCCATAACCGACAAAATGAAAAGTACATACACCCCAAGCACGGGGAATCATTTTCATTAACTAAACACTGCACGATAGACCGTACCGTAAATGAACAAATAAAGGGATATGGAGTAAATGTACATAGGACAATGCTATGTTTTAGCAAAGGAATCGACGCTTTCTTGGTCGTTCTTGAAGTCGTCACGAGGCGTTCAACAAACCCATTTTTTCTTTTCTGTGTCGTGTTTAAGCGATGTCTTAGTTTCTTTGTGTATTCGATGATGTCATTGTTTCTTTGTGTATAAGTTAATGTCTTTGTTTCTTTGTGAATCCTATGATGTCATTGTTTCTTTGTGTATAAGTTAATGTCGTTGTTTCTTTGTGAATCCTATGATGTCATTGTTTCCTTGTGTATAAGTTAATGTCTTTGTGTCTTTGTGAATCCTATGATGTCATTGTTTCTTTGTGTATAAGTTAATGTCTTTGTTTCTTCGTGATTCCTATGATGTCATTGTTTCTTTGTGAATCCTATGATGTAATTGTTTCTTTGCGTGTTCGGTGCTGTCATTGTTTTTGGATTATTCTTCCTAGGATTTACGGTTCGGTTCCTGTGAAATAAAACTATATATTTAGGTTCTGCAATTGATCACACTAGGCTTTAGTAGTCTAAGCTTTTTATTGAAGACACTTTCTGTACACTGTCTACTATTTTCGACCTAGTCCGGATTGTGGTCAATAACAGTTATTTTTTAATTTGTGAGATCTGAGATGTCAGCTGGGAGGGACGGGAAGTTATTGCTATTGCTGGTGAAGTAGCTTTGACGACCATCAATAATTTTGGTAAATTGCAATTTAGTGTCCCCTACAAACTTCCACACTCAAATGTAAACACCACATTTTCAGTTTAGCAAGTGGCTTTGCAATAAATTGTGTCCTCCTTTCCCGTGGTGGTACTTTCAAATATCTGTGTATATAAGATGATTTTTAAATCATATAGCGGTTTTTCAGAATCCTTTGAATTTACATTTATCATTTACATGGGTTGTACTTTCAGCTTTGACAAGTAAACAAGTCTAAAATACTTGTAGGACTTCGAAAACCATTTCCGGTAGACCTTTGAAAATTTATACAGGTATGGTGTTTTGTCAAACTTACATTCAGGTGTAAGTAAACAGCCAAAAATGTTAAACTTGTCAAGTGCTCGCGAATGGTGTTAGATATATTTTGGAATTCAGGATGGTGTGTTGTAAAAAATGAAATTATTTTCTCTTGGTATATGAGAAGTTATTTTTTCTTTCCACTGTTTCGCCTTGGAAAAATCATTTAAATGATTACATCTATATATCTTCTCTCTATTAAGCGACACCTAAGATATCATGGGTAAGATTGATAGACCAATTACTTTTGCAATTTTTTGTTTCTTTGTATGAAATTAAGGAAACTACAGATACTTCCAACAACATTCCAAAAGAACCGGCATATGGAGTGTACATCTCCCCACTCATTCGTTACTCAACGGCCTGTGGTCGATACAGTGACTACTTTGATAGAGCTCGGTTGTTTACAAACAAGCTACTTAAGAAAGAGTATCATACCCATAGGTTGAAGTCATCACTATGGAATTTTTAATGCTTGACATCACCATCTTGTGGACCGCTGCGTGATATTTGTTTTCCAGATGACAACATATCTTTTTCTTTGCTACTAAGTTTTGTTTCCTCTACCGTATTTGACTTTACTACCGGAGTTGACATGTTCAAAACGGCGGATGTCTTATAAGAAGCAGGGGATGCTTTCTCTACTGGTGCCCCTGATCTCACTCGAGTTTTTTTTTTATTATGTCCTAGTTTTTCATTTTGTATGTGTGTGTTTTTTTCATTTTTCTTTTCTGTGCCGTGCTCATGTTATGTCTTTCTTTCTTTTGTTTTTCCAATATTGTCATTGTCCTTTGATTGTTCGTTTCAGAGTGACGGTTTGGTTCTCGCTTACTTAACAACGAATATTTTTGTCAGCGTAATCTATTTTAATCATATCGCGGTCAGCAATTCCCAATTAAAAAAAAATCTTCAATTGTTATTGTATTTTTAAACTCCGAATCATAATAACTAACATTCAGATGTAAATATGAAAAAGAAAGGAAATTGGGTAAATGTCAAGGAGACAACATCCCATATCCAGGTTAAAACGACCCAAAACAAAGCATAAGTTAACAACAAAAAATGTTATACATAATATTTTAAAAAAGCTTATGAATACTGAAAGAGTTCAGTTACTATTCTGTGTTTAGATTGGACCGATGAAACTGCTGGTGGACTAGAGGTCCCCGAAGTTATTCACCAGTCCAAAAGTCAGTCTGGTCAGACATGAACAATTACCTAGCGATTCATAGAATTTACTATTTTTATCAAAATTCTAACTCCTTAAAAATACTGCGGCTTCATTCCGTGTTAGGAACTCGGGATATTTGGCACCCTTTTCGATATTTTCGGTAATGAGTATTTCCTTTTTTACTATTTTTTGATTATGGCTTTCCATATTATTTGCTTCTAATGCTGCTGATGAGAGGTTACTCCTTGAAACACGTGTACAGCATAACTAAATTTACTGTCTATTATACCACGTGCGTATTTTGTTATTTTTTACCTTCAGTAAAATGGTCTGGAGCCTCAGATGTCATACTTGTAGGCACAAACGAACTTAAATATGTAGATCCTGAAAAATCACGTAGAATATGTTTATTTTTAGATGATCTTATGATAAGCAAACATCAGTGATTGTTCTTCCATATGAGAAAGACATTAAAACACTATGGGTAAACCGTATTTGATGGAATGTTGGTCATTGGCTTGTCCTTGTCTTCCTATAAAATTTTATTTTCTTGATATTTGGGTTATTGGATGTGGTTTGTTTCCATTGATTTATTCACTTTTTTTTATCTTTTTGGGCCATTTAGGGCTTGCTATATGGTGTGAGGTTCCTCACTGTGTTGAAGACCGTACGGTGATCCCTAGATGCTTTGTTTTGGGTCGTTTTAACCTGGATATGGGATGTTGTCTCCTTGACATTTACCCAATTTTCTTTCTTTTCATATACAAATGCCATGTTTTGGCAGTATAATTATTGTTTCTGTAATATTTTATGGCTTTTACATAATAATACCAATTGATTTTTCTCGCCTTGGAGAACCTGTTTAAATTTATAAACAGTCTTAATTGGGTGGTATCTAAGATATCAAAATTGTCTGTGGTTAGTTTACTAGATCTATCACTTGTATTTCTATGTATTAACAACGAAGCTTTATTCTGTGAGCCGAATCTATTTTAATCTGTATCGCAGTCAGAATTTCACAATTGAAAAAAATCTTCTATAGTTATTGCATTTATGTTTACTCCGAATCATAATTACTTACATTCAGGTGTAAGTAAACAGCCAAAAATGTTATGTACTCTCATGGACAAAAGATACTGTGCCCTTATTAAACTATATATATAAAAAAAATCATATCACACTACAAACTATGATATGCAAACTTGAAAGTTTCCTCTCTACAGCTAAATGACTCCTAACAATTTTGCCGCGAAAATGACGATGAATAGACCAATCATAACACGTATCGGCAAAAAATGGAATTAACAAATCAGTAGCCAATTAAACCACCAATCTTAACGACGTGTTTGGCATTTCGTGGACCAATGAAGAAGTTAACGTTCAAAAAGGCAACTGTTACGTGCTTTTCAAAGATTGTAGGCACCTTTAAACCACCTTCCAAATAAAGACGATGCAAACTAACACCCTTTTCAGTGGCTTGCATCTGCATTTGGTTACAATTCGATTACAATAACATTTGCATTTGGGCTGTTCAAGTTGTAAAAGAAAGTGCGTGAAAGTTGTGTTAATCCCTAATTGTAATATTAGGCCAAATGTTGACCTTGTTTCAAGACAAATTCTGTTTCTTTTTTTGCTGACGCCTTGCTTCGGCTACAGGTTTGAAAACCGTTATAGCTCTTTGAATTCAGCACATGACAGCATTCTGGCAGTAATGTTTGATGGCTGAAACCTGCTACAGATGTCAGGAAGCGGCTATTGAGGTGTTCACCATCTGTGTTTATGACCGGAAATCAAATTGTTTATGGTTCCAGAAGTTTTTAAATTGTTGAAAAACATAACCGTAATCGTTAGAACAATATCTTGTTTACATTAAAAAATTGTTTGGTGGCCGTCATTTTTTCATGTTCGTAAATCAACGTTCGAAGTGCGCTAATTCGGTCCTTTCTTTGACACTCTTGGTAATCAAACAAGATGATCTATGATGGGGTCTCAAATGGGGGGTCCCTTTCCGGAAATCCCGTTAGCTTTTTTCTACACTTTCCCGTTTCACGGGCTGGAAAACATTTTACAAAGACTCTTAAAGGGTAGCTTTTTCCCGTTTCACGGACGCATTTTTCTTCAATTCCCGCTTCACATACATTCCCGTTTTCACGTGCACTTTTTTGCCACGATCCCGTTTCCTGCCTGCTAAAAAAGGCCAATCCCACTTTACCCCATCGAGACCCACTATGAGGGAAGGAAAATGTTTTCTGGTGTGCTAAAGGTTAAAACAATTCGATTATATTAACATAAATGTCGAAAACATTTGACCTTGATAATTGGGGAAAGGGGTGGGGGGGGGGGGGGTCGAAAATACGAAGATCTTGAAAACGCGCAAAAGACTCAATTAAAAAATCGAGAGACAAAGTCGAATTTTTTTGTATCTGTATCAAACAATTCTCCTTGTAATTAAAGAAATATTGCGTTTTGTAAATGCACAGTTTCTTTTGTCTATGAGTATATTATATTCTAAAAGGAAATAAGCTTGTAAATACTAAAAGAGTACAGCTACTATTGTGTAGCTTTACCTTTAGTTCTATGGTCTGGAACCTCAGATGTCATATGTATAGCCACTAACGAACTTAGCATGTGTGTAGACCCTGCAAAATAATGTAGAATATGTTTTTAAACGTTACACCAAAGTTTCTTCCAAATGAGACATCTGGACACTATATATATACCGTATATATAGTTTAAATGCCAAATTTCGGTCGTATTATTATTGTTTCTATAATATTTTTGGCTTTACATACTAATACCAATTAGATTGACTGTTCTTGAGTGTTTCATTTTTACATCACAAACAAGTTTACGGGTTGACCAGCAATTTAGAATGTTTGCAAGGCTATGTCTGCGTATACAAATCAAATGTGCTATATATATTAATTTTGTAAGACAGCGATATACCTTTGGTAGCATTTTGGATTTTTTGTTTTGTTTTATTTCGTTTTGTTTTGGTTTGTTTTGTATGTTTGTTTGCTTGTTTATTTTTGTTATTTTCGTATACTTTTAGTATTTGTTTTGCTTTGTTTGAATCCCTCTCATTATTATTTTTATACCAGTATAGGCTAATCCAAAGATTTCAAAATTTAGCGTTCTGCTCTTTTTTATCTTATGCCATGGCACGGACACTTATTCATACAATACAAAATGTTATGTAATAAATGTAATAACGCATAAATCGGGAAAAATAGATGATGGGAATAACTTGATACATACCCTGTTCTAATTCTCTACAGTAATCCAAATCAAGCATGGTCGCTGAAAGTAATCACAATTATGTAACAAATTAATCATCATTCTAATATGACGCGCTTCTTTCAGCCGGAATGCCAGTGGAGTGTTTCGTACCTCCAGCTGGTGGTCTATAGGCCACGGTCAAAAGGGAGACAATCAATTTTTGCTTTATCGCGTGCGCGTCTATAATCTTTCTACGATTTGTTTACCTTAGCGACTAGTGTTAAACCACGAAATAAATCATGTTATACACATAGATTATCGCGAAAATAGCATAAATTAGATTGATAAATACACCCTTAACTCGATAATTGCAGAGATACTTGTGAGGCTTGTTTAGGGGGAGGGGGGTCCCAATACACAGGCACTTGTTTCATAAAAAAAAATCAGTCCCTCCCTCTCTTCTTCTACAAGGTAACCAACTATGGTTTTCACCAGTCTCACTTCAACTCGTTATTGGCTGATTATTTCTTATCCCTTTGATGTATGGATTGCACAGTTTGATTCCTGAGATATTTTTCTGTACAACTGTGTCAAAAACACTTACCTTTGGGTGCCCCTTCCCTTCCAATACACATTAATATTCATTGCATTTGGCCTTGCCCCATATTCAGTATGAAAACAGTTTACATTCATTTCCTGTTGGACAGCAGTGAATGGTAAATTACATTTCCTCCTTACAGGAGAGTTCCAACATTACTCTCCTTACAGGAGAGTTCCAAAAGTTCACGGTGCTGATTGGTCAGTTTATGACTGACTGGTCTGGTCGTTTGTCTGGGACCAAATCTAAGTTTTGCAAAATTTCTAAATGAACATTTAAAAATCGAATAAAGGTACAAATAAAACATTAAAAAATAAATGAACTTCACAGAACAATCCAGCTATATTGCTCATCAACTGAAAAAAAATGTTTATTTTAGTCACTCCTGCCAACAGGAAGTGGGTGTAGACTGTTTTCATACTGAAAATGTGGGAAGGCCAAATTCAATGAATATTAATGTATATTGGAAGGGGAGGGGCACCTTAAGGTAAATTTTTTTGACACAGTTGTACAGAACAATATCTCAGGAATCAAACGGTGCAATCCATACATCAAAGGGATAAGAAATAATCAGCCAATAACGAGTTGAAGTGAGACTGGTGAAAACCATAGTTGGTTACCTTGTAGAAGAAGAGAGGGAGGGACTGATTTTTTTTTTATGAAACAAGTGCCTGTGTCCCAATATCCCATTTCCCCGTAAGTCTGGATGAAAATATCCCTTTGAAAATTGAAGATATCCCAATAATTATTGAAATATCCCGTTTTCCATAGTCAAAATATCCCATATCCGTGTACTTTTTGTTTCAAATATCCCATATCCCATTAACATAAGTGGCAAATATCCCGGGGCGTATCCCGATATACCCTAAACAAGCCTCACTTGCATCCGAGTATTTTTCGGGTACAAATTTGAAGTTTCTCCTAACGAGAATAAACGAATAAACAACCTTAGACTGTACAAAAGGCATTAAGTGACATATATTTGATAGAATTGTAACATTTGTGTATTATTTCCCGTTTTGTGTCCCATGACCATGTCCACTTTTCATGCATTTTAGTTTTTGGCTCCTTAAAATGCACATTGTAACATGTGACACAAGGGTAATTAAAGCACCCTGGGTGTCTATAACATGAAAGTGAAATGCCCTTCAAAAACGTTACATGCCTCTTACCAGTTAGTTCAAATATATTAATATTAAGTCCAATAATGGTAATGAAACGCAGTAATAAGCACCAAGCCGGTGTTTTCCTACCAACCGGTCAAATGATATGAATTACGGTAGAATACGTGTGCTTACCAACGAAAATTTTATGGCTGTTCAACCAGGCGTGTATCCAGACAATTTGAAAAGAGGGGTTCTGATTAGAAAGGAAAGAAAATTTCGGCGAGAGGAGCGAAGCGCGACATTTTTTAAGGTATTTTTTAGTAAAACTTCTGGATTTTCATTAAAAAATTTATTAAGCCTTTGTGTGTCTTGTCTGTTTTCTAGTTATTTTACTTTATGTCTGCTGATTATTTCGCTGAACTTGATTACTCTTTATTCAGGGGTCGACTCCGACCTGCCGTTGGGTGTGGGGTTTCCTCACCGTTCATTGAAGACCTTATGGTGGCTTTGAGTTTTTATTACTCCCCTTTGGGTCGTTGTCTCTTTGACACATTCCCCGTTTCCCTTCTCTATCTGTGATTGTCCGAAAAAGGGGGTTTCAACCCCCGGACCCCCACCCCCATTGTATCCGCCAATGCCAACACTATAAACGGCATCTGAAGTTTCACAAGTATGCTTTCATTTTACAAAAATGGTGGTGCAACCAATTGAGGTTTCTCAACAAATCTTTATGCTGCCTATCAAAAGTGTTAAGAAGGAATTTCTTCTCCACGGAATCTTTTTGACTGATAGGTAAATACACACCCAACTAACAATTTAAGTTTTGCATTTGGAAAAAGCGAAAAATTGTTATTGATGTTTAAAAATGGATAACAGGAAACACCTACAATAGCTGAAAATAAAATTACATGCAACAATTTGTAAGGGAACTACACAAGAAAAACACATATAAGACAAAAGACAAACATAGACAACGATAGGAACTCGGGACAGCCGGACTTTTTACCGGCACTAGCAAAAGCCAGTGCCCTTTTTTCGGATATACTTAATGTAAATACCATGATAGAATCATTTAGGCTTGTTGTAAGGAAGCATTTATGCGCATATGCGAGAAGCAGGACCGCAGTTATCGTGAAAAGGTTTATTTGATATATATAAAAAAAGAAAAAGGTAAAATATATATTACTTACAATTGCAATTATTTGTTAAATTAATCCATGTAGGTTTGAATGTCCCGTCGTATTCCAAATAAATCGCTATTTTGAATTTTGCAGCCTGGATCAATGGCAGTAACGTCCTCCTGTTTTCAGTGCAGTTACAAAGAATTGGTAATGATCTGTTCGAATGAAAATTGAAGAAATAATGGATTTTCAGGAACTTAGATATTCACACAAAACGAGATAGAAAAAATTATGATATCTAAAATCAGTAATATGTATATACCTCAGTCAAAACAGGTAATTTACCTCAGTCAAAGAAGGTAATTTACCTCAGGCACCGTTAAAGAAGGAAATTTACCTCATTAATAGAAGGCAATTCACCTTAGACTGACAAGTGCTGCCCCCTGGCTCACTGCGCTTTGCTCTGTTACGCTCAAGGGACAGATGAATCGAAAAAAAAAAAAGGAAATTCCATTGTGTGACGTCTCAAATGACTAAATACCGAAGTTACTGATATTGATGTCAAAGCAAACAATGCAGTCAATAGACCACTTTCATGTTTATTTCTTATCCCGACTTTGCCTCCGTTTTTATAACGTTTTCCACAAAGGGAAGTAACCTACTGACCCGACAGTCAGGTTTACGGTTCCATTGTAATAAGGGACAGCAGTAGATTTTGAATACATAGGTATCTATCACTGGACTAGGGGTAACATCTCGATTGTCTTTAAATAAATTATTTCAAGCTATTCGGGCACTTACCAAAGTGAAAATCGTAACCGTTTCCAAAGAAAATATTTACTGACCGTCCTTTCCCTGATGAGACCGAAAACCAGAATGTCGGGTGTTAGCGAGTGACGTCCCCTTGAAAAACATGCTAAATTAGCAGTCATCCCGTAAATATGAAATTCGTCTATTTCAAATAAAACACAAAAGTAGTGATACGATTTATATAAACTATTTTGTCACGAAATAATTTAATCTTAGTTCCTTCTTTTAAACATTTGTTAAGGCCTTTGTGTTCCAACGATGCCAGTTGTTTACCTTGAATACGACCGGAAGTAATGAAGGGGTTTCCTCCATATGTTATTTTTAAACATAAAACAGCAAATCAGAAAGTGCATTGTATGCAAACCAATGAAATCAAAAGACACAATTGTTTTCCGGGCGGCTGTCTATATCTGTCTAAATCTTGCATTTTCAACGGTGTTTGATTCATTTTCTCACTTTTGTTCATAAAAACGTATTTCGGCGCCGTCATGTTGTCTTGCCCATCCACCATTACTTAGCGACTCACTATGACGTCAGTGACGTCATAGTATGCACGAGGCTGTCTCACATGGGGTGGTGTGAGACAATATGAATCTAACACGGGTGGGTGTGCGAGACAAGGAAATCTCACACACCCAAGGGCAAGATTAAGGTTGTCTCTGACGAGGCTTTGCCGAGTCAGAGACTACCTAATCTTGCCCGAGGGTGTGTGAGATTTTCCTTGTCTCGCACACATACCCGTGTTTGATTTGTTTTCTCACCCTGCCAACACGAACGGGCAGTTGCTCATTTTGACATTGGACATCATGTTTTGTACTATTAAGCATATATGCTGGATTTCTGTTGACACTAAATAATTCAAAACATAATACATTACACAATTATTTACTTGGCTTACTAAGGCTTTTCATTTGTGTCTACTTATACACTGAAATCGTTGATCTGAAATTTGACCTTCCCGACTTTTGTTTACTTACGGGAGTTACGTCCCCTTTTATGACGTCATAAGATTCAAGCGGGATTTTTGAATGTTGAGTATAACGTTATTTTTAGAATTATCTGGTACATATAATAGGTGTCAAGAGTTAAAGACACAGTTTTATAAGTCGACGTTGTTTGAAAATGTTCTTATTTAAAAAGGAAAAACATAAAGACAAGTGCATTATGAATGTCAAGCAGATACAAAAATCGCGGGAAAAAGATCGTGTAAGTGTTCTCACCCAGGCGGTTGGGTGAGACGGAAAATGGGTGGGTGAGACGGAAAAATCTCACCCAGGCATTGGTTACATAGAAAGCACTACAGGTAGGGTGAGAAAGAAAAATCTCACACCGCTAAAAATAGGAACCAACCTGTCTCAAAAGTGAGAATAATAGGATCTTGCATAAGGTCAAATCAAAGATCGGGATATCTTTCACGAGTGTAAGAAATTTCGATTTTTCTCGAGTTGAGAGTAGCGAAACCAGATGAAAAGACGTAGAATTTCTTAAACGAGTAAAAGATATCCCGATCTTTAATTTTGACCGAATGCAAGAACCTATTTCTTCCGTAAAATACGAAAAGAAACGTCTGCAAACTTATACTGTGTGAACAACGTCGTCGCCATTTGAGTGTACTTTACATTGTGACGTCAGGTGTTTTATGACGTTTTGTCATGGTAACGATTGTTTTATCACCAAAATGCACACTTATTGTTGGTCATTTACCCGTGAAAGATGAGGTCGCGTGTATCGATCGTATATTATAGCTTTCTATTTAGATCCTAATTGGACTTTCATTTTTATCTTTTAAAAGATAAAAACGATAAATAGGTAATAATTACACCATAGAGGCAGAAGAATTCGGTCTAAAGATTCACTATAAACGCAAAATTTCGACATTCATTGTTTTATTTTCGGTGAGGTACAGGGAACACAAGTTAGACGACTTTAAGGTAGTAGAACTAGGGTAAGGGACCTTACTCTAAAAAATCCCTTGTTTGTTTGTTTCAATCATGCTTATCCTTCCGGAGCACCTGATGTCATTCTCAGTTTAATGGGAATTCACATTGTGAGTGCCATGGTTTTGAATGTTGTGTTTTTTTTTTTATTTCTGTGCTTTGTAGCTGTCTGACGTCATTGTTTTCTGTGTTCTCGTTTTTGCAATGTCGTTTGACTTCAATTTTTTTAAAGGTAGTTCGACACTTATACACGGCGCATTCGATTGGCGCATTTGCGAGACACAAGTCGGATGCGGAATTGACTGGATTTTCTAGGCGGAATATTCCTTATTTGGCATTTTCATTGTGACGTCATAATAGATTGACATACACTTCCCCGCCAATTAGCTCCCTTTTACCATAAATATTGTCTGCTTCGTAAACTATATAAAATATTTCTCTTAATCAAACGGTGACATATAGATTTTATTAGCTCAACTTAAAGCTGAAATGTATACCTCTGAAATGTAAAAAAAAATAAAAAAATCTATCTGATGTTTACTTCATATGAAAGCTAATCAGTAAGCATGTTCTCACAGTTCCCTATATATTCTTTGTAAATATTGCTGAAAAATACTGAATTTTGGCCTGATTTTCAAAACCTGATTACAGGAAAAGATGATCGGTGACATATCATTTTTATTTTATTTTTTGAACAAATGGGGTAAGAACTACAAACTACTAGTATCTTAAAATAAAAAAATTCTGTCTGATATTTTTATTAGGCTCGAACTACCTTAAATTACAATCCTTTGTTCATTCGGTTTCTGTTGCCATTGTTTCATAAACATATTATAAGCCTTTAAGTAACAAAGATGATTTCAATTCTTTTTCACATGAATGCTTAAAAACATTTATAATGAAACTGACTGTTTCAAACGCATTTTTGTTTAAAGAATTATTTCCCTAAGCCAAGATATACTACCTTAAAAAAACAAAAACAAAACAAAGAAAAAAAAACAAAACAAACAAACAAAAATAAAAAAAAAACATATCAGCAGTTAGCGTAGCCTCTTAATTACTATTAACATGGAATTATATTTTAATTTATTAATTTATTATACTTTATGCAGTATATTTTTTTAATAATCCGTTCATTTATTTGGATAAGCGGCATTTGTTAATTTATTAATTTAGTGAATTTACACTAACTTTTCATTAGCCCCACACTTCTTAGCAACGGCTGTTAATGTTAACAAGGCCTAAACTTAAATAAATATTTACTAATTCTTATTAAGCATTCAGTACAATAAAATCATAACAGGCGCGGACCCAGGAAATTTGAAAAGGGGGTTCCAATAAGAAATGAAAGGAAATTTCACCGAGCGGAGCGAGGTGCGAAAATTTTCAGGGTATTTTCTTAGTGAAACACCAGGATCTTCATTGAAAAAATACATGATTGTCAAAAAAAAAAAAAAAAAAAAGGGGGGGGGGGTTTCTAGCCCCCGGAACCCCACTTGGATCCGCAAATGTCATAATGCCTTTAGCTGAAGGTGATTATCATATACGGTGAAAACAAAATCAACCTTGATATTTTCTCGGGAGTAATTTTTACCTTGTGTGCTAATCTACCCTCAAACCTTCATCCAAAGGTATTATGTTTATATAAACACTAGACAGATATTTTTAGTTTCACTAGCATGGATCAGTTCTTTTGTACAATACTAATAGTTGATAAAAATCTCATTCTTTGTCATATTGTCTGAGTCTGTGTTTGTGTTAGTTTTAATGCTTTAACAATGAAGTATAAGCATGAAATTCAGTTCCAATCTGCTGAAACTTCTTGGGTTTATTTCCCAAAGAAATAACAAAATAACTCTGTTTGTGCAGTTATTTGTACAGATTTGTTCTTGTCCATGTTTGAATACAAAAGTGATTGCAAAAGCTTTTCAAAATTTCACCTTGGTATTTTTAGGGGGTTAGAGAAGTTACACGTACCATGGTTCTCAATTGGTTAGTCTCAGGGTTAGAAAATGACAATAATAATTCAGTAACCTAACAGATCTTTCAAAACATATGACATGCTGGTCGTGTGACGGATGCTGTATACAGAGCAGGAAATGCTTACCCTTCCGGAGCACCTCATGCCACTCTTTTTGAGAGTTCACACTGTTATCGCTTTAGCTTTTATTGTTGTATTTGTAGTGTTTGCGTTTTGTGGTTGTGCAGCGTCTTTGGTCTTCCGTCTTCTGGTGTTCTTACTTTTGCCTTGTCACTTGACCTCTGGACTTCTGGATTTATGTAATCTTGTTCTATGTTCCATCTGTATTCTACTGCCGTTATTTTATCATTTGAATGTGTGGTAGTGTTGGATTTTTGTAAATAATTAATATTTTTATATGTTTTATAGATATTGGATATATTGTATCAGTATGGAATATTTATTATACTTGTTTCAGTATAATATTAATACTAAGACTAATTTATATTTTTAATTACAGTTATAATGTAGTCTGCTAAATCAGTCAGGTGTATAACTTATTGATTTCATACCTGTAAGAGTATTTTCCTATTTTCATTGGTTGGTTTTGCCTGGATAGTTTAAGCGGGAAACCTTTGCTCTTTGTGGTCACTCTTGCCCAGGTCATTTAAATGGTTCAGATGTGTATCTGATTTGTAAAATATTCTGATTTGGATTTATACTATCTTGGAGTTTTGGATACTCTATATGAATGTAGCAATTATGATGTGACCTGTTGTACTTATTTATTGTATGGTGTAATCCATTGATGTTTACTGGTACATTGCCTTCGCACATACATGTGAGGTAGGTTTTGTTGTATCGTATTTTATGTATTTTTGCTTATTTGCTTTGCTTGCAGTGCTTTGTATGCTTTGATTATGTTTTGCAAGCTTTAATGCTTTGTTTGCATTAACACTATTGCTTTAGTTGTATTTTATATTTTTATTACATATTTTGTACATTGAGACTTTCACAGTCCACACAGAACTGTGTATTATTTTTACCATTATTGTTACTAATTTAGAACTAATTAAATTATGATAGTAAAATGTATTTATTGTTATTTCAGGGTATTTTCTTTTGTATCATGCATCTATGTACGAAATAAAGAACCCGCTTTCAATGTTTATGGAGTTGTGCTGTTATTAGCCCAGGAAACCCCACTACAAATGATATAATGATTAAATCATTGTGGATCAAGTCTACTGGAAACATTGCTTCGAAACAAATAACTCACTAATGATCACTAATTTCCCTTTAAATGTTCATTTGAATTCACAGTAACTTCGGTATCTAAGGTATAATGTAAAGGTTGCCTTACAATGAGTTTAGACCTGCTAATGCATCAAATACTCCGTCTACAGGACTAATTAAGGGGTTGTTAAACAGTCGCCTGTAACAAATATAATATTGATAATAAAATTATTCTTATTTAAAAACCCAGCAAAAATATAGTTAAATTTTGTAATCATTTCATTCAAGTTTTTTAAATGCACATAAAATGGACAATGTATGCTTTTTTTAATTTGTCTGTTATGGTGTACTTGTTCATGTACGAATTTTTCATATGAATGCATTATCAAAATACAACATTTGGCGTCCTGGTTTTGAAAAATATTAAACTATATATTGTCTACATGTCCTGATTTTACTTGCCAAATTTTCTTGCAATCAACTCGACGAATTCCCTGTGATCGTTTATATGTTGTATTGTCTATTGGTCCCTTTGTCGGGCAACGGATGACAGTGTTTGTGAAAGTACTTTGCCCGATATATTATGTTTGTTGACGACCCAGCATCCATGACAAAATGGATACAAAGATGTAGCGTTGTTCAATATTTAGCAAGTGAATTCTGCTCTAATTGGTGCTTGAACTTACTATGAGGTAGGAGTTTTTGCTCTTTATTGAAGGCCTCATGGTGACTTCAAGATGAAGAATAACAAATTGTTTCATTTGCTTAATCTTACCATGCATTTAAAGGGATTTTGTCCTATTTACATTTACTCCATATCCCTTCACTTGTTCATTAATATTGGCTCATTTCTAACTCTGAGTCAAAGCTCTGTCAGCCTTTTTTAAAATATATTCTATGGTTAAAGATTTTATAAGACAGGAAGACGAAGTGTTGGGCGGAGACGGACTGAAATATGACCAAAATCTTCTACGAAATATTTTCTAGTACGCGTAACATGAATCAATAATTATTTCTCTGATACGTGGATGCGGAACAAATGGATTAATTCCTGGCTTAAGAAATTATGAGATAAAGTTAATTTCAAAAGGCTGGGGATAAAATATCCCCCTTGAATTACCTCACTTACAAACCAAACCATTTTTAATAGTCTGCTTACATCCTGTCTGTAAAATGAAACATTTAAGCATGATCACAACTGGCACGCAATGGTAGATCTAGCACCTTCTTTAGAAACATGAATCGGAATTTTGGAAAATTTTGCATTTTTGCAAAAGTTATTCTACCAATTGCTTGAACTTGGCCCCTTTCATTTGTCAAAAGAAGTAGAAAGTGATAGCATACGGTATATAAGCGTTACAAAGAATCAGCGTTAGTAAATTTCTATATCAAAATGTTCTAAAAAACCCCAAAATTCTTGCCCCTTCCCTAAAAATATTTGCGAAAATTTAAAGATTTTTCTCGAAATTTCGTAAATTCTGTGGTCTGTCAAACATCGTGTGCATCTTACTTAATAATCCTAGCAATTTTTTGTTAGTCGTTCGACGTTCTATCATGAATATAAAATGATTTAGTTGATTTTAACATGGTTTCAATGACATAATTACCACTTTTAAATAGACCTAATAAACAAGATATTTGAATATTTTAATTTTCGAGATATTTTAATATTCTAATTTTCGACTCAATTCAGTCCTTCTCTTGACTCATATTACTGATGAGTAGTACAAATTAATTTAACATTTATATACAATGAACGTCCACTAGATTTTCTGTAAAATAATTACAAATTGTAGCCCTTTTTAACCTCAAACAGCAATAAAACTCACCCATAGCGTAACGATTTTTTACTAATGGCAGGTTTTTGTCTATATTCACATGAATATGGTCAAAACACACAAAATTTTTGTTTACATGTCAATATTGAAAGAATAATATCAAAATTTGGTATTATTAACCAATTTGATAACTTGAAATAAATATTTAACCCGATGTAAGCGTAAAATAGGAATTTTCTGCACTTCAGTTTTGCCCAAAATTCAATATCAAATCGTATATCTGCCAGTCTTGAGGTATATCTGCAAATATGCCACTTAACTATTCTAAATGGGTACTCATTTCCCCCTTTCTCTATCCCTTTTCCCTATAGTATAATAAAAATACAAGTAAACAGGTTGACTTCTAACCCTAAGCCCACTATCTTGATGATGAAAGAACAAGACAAATCGTAAATTTAAAAGTTGGTTCAATGAATGCTTGCCGCGATGGAGCCTAGCCTACAAGTGAAAGACTGCCGCACTATGGAAGCAAAATTTACAGAAAGATTTAATTACAAAATCATCATGTATTTAAAGTAGACATCAGCAGTATCAGTAAGAGGCCTGTATACCTGTAACATCTTCAGGTCATTTGATGCCTAAGCCAATTTAACGGATCAGGCAGAATATCGTGTCCCTATCTTGTACTAAATAAATAATTTAAGCAATGTTTGAGTTTTTTGGATTTTTTAATCAGATTTTTTTTGTATCTTAGCAACGTTTTCGTACAATTGAAGATGAAACATGCCCTTAGTAACGATTTGTTTGCCGAGGCAGCAATATTATCACATCAGATGTTATTATCTTCTGTAAAACTTCCTAGATATGTTCAAAAATCTACAAAAGAGAAAGAGGAGGTATGGATACCCGTTAACCGGTTTAACGCTACCGCTAGCTCTTGCTAGTGCCGGTTCCAAGTTCGGCTATCCCGAGTTCCTATCGTTGTCTACGTTTGGTTTTTTTTTGTCTTTTGTTGTTTTTTCTTGTGCAGTTCCCTACTTGTTGCCGAATAAAACGATGTTTGTAGGGATTTCTCTGGAGATAAGGAACCTAGTTCATAGTTTGAAAAGTATGTTATCTTTTGGTATCTCTGTAATGTTGTTTGATGAACGTGTTTTCGTCATAATTAGTACGCTTGAATCATGGACGTTCTTGTTATGCTTGTTCTTGCCATGACCTCTACCCCTAAGTCTGCTCATACCATGACCGTTCCATCGAAGTCTGATCTAGCCATGACTGTTCTACCCAAGTCTGCTCTGGCCATGAGCATTCCTACTAAGCATGTACTGTTCTGGTCATTACGTTGTTGTCAATTATAAGCAGTGATAGCTAGAACTAGTTAGCTGAGAGCGGTCATCGCTATCGTAGATACGAGTGGTAATTAATAAACAGGTCGGAGCTTTCGTGGCTCTGAGAAGAATATTCTGGGTTCTCAGCCCATGTCTGATGAAAGCGGTCAGGTGTTTGCTGTTTTCCTGTTTTTGTAATCTGATGAAAGCGGTCAGGGACCTAGTTCTATGACCATGAAAAATCCGATCAGACATAATTCTAGAGTCGATTTTGAGCAGTTCCATAGTAGACTTATATCTTGACTTGGAAAACTAGAAGCTTTTACGACTGCTTCAAGTTAACTTTATGAGATGTTATTTCTGCACACCCCACTGTATACAATGCAATTTTAATATACCAAATTGCTTACAGTTCAACAAGTTTTGTCAGAGCATCAAACAGTCCCTTTCCTAGAGTCTTCAGCAGGTTATTGTTAAGAAACCTGTAAAAAGAACTATTTTTTTCACATACAACTTAAACCGCAGATTCGTCATATATTTTTCCATTATTATGAAAACCCTTTTATGACTTTTTTCACTCAATATCAGAGAGTTACTTACAATTTCGGTTTCATGAACAACCTAATTCGGACTTATATCTTGTAAAAGATACCCTTGAATTATATTTCGTTTGCTGTCAATTAGGGACCGACCATTTAACCTGAAAGGGGGGGGGGGGTATGTTTTTTTTCCTGGACAGAAAATTTTTTACGCGCTAAGCGCGAAACAATTTATTTTTTTTTTTCACGTGTATCAACAATTTTTTTTTCAAAATTAACATTATTTTTTGGGGCAGAAAGCCTCCGTCAGAAAAAATGTTTTCCATCATTTTGGCAGTCAAAATATTTTTTTCACATAAAATCGGTTAGAGATTATTTTAAAAAAACCATAGCCCCCCCTTTTCAAGTTAAATGGTCGGTCCCTTTGGAATATAGGAGTTTCTTTTTGATACGAACTTTATCACGGCCAGCATCAAGTGAGCCGTTTGGGCGAACTCGATGCTTTACGCTGTGATGAAGCCCGTATGAAAAACAAAGTATCATTTCATTCTTTTATCGATGATTCACAAAATGATAAATAGAAATAAAAAAAAGAAACAAGCAGAAATCTATTCTAACACAATTAATGTATTGTTCATTGCAACGATTTAAATGCATTCTTCATTCAAATTATTACGCGTATGAACACGACAAATAGTATTAAAACATGACATCAGCATAGCAACCCGCACGTGACGCCTTCACAGTGACCCGATAGATACCGAGAATATCTCTATAGATTAGGCTCTATCAAGTTAATTTGTAGATTCTCATCCACCTGTAACAAAACCAAAAAATCTGGGGCGGGTGGGAGGGTTTTATTTTATTTTTTTTTACTGATTTTCACTAAAATTCGTAGAAATTTAAAGAAAATTTCTGAATAATTGAAAACTAAAAAAAAATTGAGCTTAGAAAAAAATGGGGCGGGTGGGGATGAGAATCTATTAATTAATTTGATGTGGCCTTAAAGGAAATTTCATACAAATTACCGATAAATATGATTATACCGTCACTGAACAATGCAACAGGGAAATAAATATATTGCATACAGACTCCAAATTAACAGCAACTTCGGTATTATGTTATTTATTACCACTGGGCCGGTGCCTCTGCTAGTGCACTTTTAGTCCCCAAGGGTATTCACCAACCCAGTAGCTAGTGTTAGCCCGAAAACCGAATTTTGATCTGAAAACTTGCAATATCTATTTTTTTTTCAAAACTAAGGAGTATCTCCCTGTTGCATAGCTGTGTCCTTAGCTGATTTTTTGATTTTCTATTTAGATCCCATTGGTAATTTGTTCTCTATCAGTCTTTACACATATTTCGGTATATGAATTTCCAATATTTTTATTTTATCTACACTGAAGACACATAAGTTGTCAAAATGTACATATGCAGAATCCAAATTAACAGCAACTTCGGTATTATGTTATTTATTATAATTTGAATATAAGAGGGTATGAATGCCCTTTTCAAATGGGTCAAAATTTTACCGTTAATTGTCAAAAATATATTTGCATGATTCGTAGCGTCATGGTGATTTGGATAGAAAATATATCGTCATTCGTCAAGACATTTTTTTGGAGAAATATCTTGCAAATTTATCGTGAGGGCATAAATTTTATCGCTAACGTCATTTGACGTAATTTTTTTTACCGTTAACCGTCATAAAGGTACATCCATTCCTACCCTCTTATAAATTTGTTGGTTTACAGTTATTACTGAATTACGGTTAATGCATTGTGTATGATTGTGCTATAATGTATATATGTGGTTTTGCGTACGTTGACCAACAGCTATGTAATAATTTGACTCAGGTTGTGTAAGTTTCCTAATATGCCAACAAAATCTACAAACTGTCACTTCTATTTTGGCTTTTCTATTTAGATCTTATTGGTTACTTGTTCTCCATCAGTTTTTATACGCCCGTCTAATGACGGACGTATTATGGTATGCCGATGTCCGATTGTCCGTCTGTCCGTCTGTCTGTCTGTCTGTCTGTCTGTCCGTCCGTTTCATATGTCGCGCTCTAACTTGACAACCGTTCAAACTTTGTAGAAGTATTTTATATGATGGCCTCACAATCTGTATACTTTTTCGTGAAATTTCGATTTCTCTTGCAGGAGTTATGGGACTTTATTCGTCAATTTGAAGGCAATTTTTTACATGTCGCGCTCTAACTTGACAACCTTATGGCCAATTCCCTTCAAACTTTGTAGAGGTATTTGGTATGATGGCCTCACGATCTGTGTACTTTTTCGTGAATTTCGATTTTTCTAACAAGAGTTACAGGACTTTATTCGTCAATTTTAAGGCAATTTTTTTTCATGTCATACTCTAACTCAACAACCCTTTTGCCAATTCACTTCAAACTTTGTAGAGGTATTGGATATGATTGCCTCACTATCTGTATCCTTTTTCGTGAAATTTCAATTTTTCTTACAAGAGTTATGGGTTTTTATTCGTAAATTTAAGGCAATTTTTTACATGTCGCGCTCTACCTCAACAACCCTTTTGGTGCACTTCAAACTTTATAGAGGTATTGGATATGATGGCCTCACGATCTGTATACTTTTCGTGAAATTTGGATTTTTCTTGCTAGAGTTATTGGACTTTATTCGTCAATTTTAAGGCAATTTTTTACATGTCGCCCTCTAACTTGACAACCATATGGCCAATTCACTTCAAACTTTGTAGAGGTATTAGGTATGATGGCCTCATGATCTGTGTATTTTTTTGCAAAATTTTGATTTTTCTTGAAAGAGTTATAGGACTTTATTTGTCAAATTTAAGGCAATTTTTTACATGTCGCTCTCTTATGTATAAGTACTTTGATCACCTCTTCAAACTCTGAAGATTGATTTGTTAAAGAGATATCAAGCTCAATTAGGCAGTTATAGGTGCTTCTAAATTGAGACCCCCTTACCTACATCATTTAAAGTTTTGAAAGGGTGACGACGGGCGTATCATGCGACTTGGCGCAGCTGTTTTTTACTCATATTCTCAAATGTTTTGATTTTATCTGCACTGAAGACACATAAATGTCGATATGTGCAAATGCAGAAACAAAATTCACAGTAACTCCGGTATTTTGTTATTCAAAAACATATTTCTCGTAAAACATGACTTTTTCTGTAAAAAGTTCACATTAAACTTTGTCGTGCAATACTTGAGTACTTCATTCTTGCATAGTAAGTGAGAACCGAACCGTCAGTCAAAAGAACGAACAATCCAATGGACAAAGGCTCTGTTTAAGGTAGTTCTGTCCTGATCTGAGGTAGCTCTGATTATGGCTCTTCATTTAGTTCATTTTGGTTTATGAATCTCTATAAGATTTTACAGATTTTAGATTTAAGTCTTAATAAAGTCTTGATTCTATCTGCAATGAAGAGACACAAGATGGCCGTATGCACAAACTAAGTTAACAGTAACTTTGGTATTTTATTATTTCCTGTACGTCTAAATTTCAAATTTTAACAAGACTTTAAAAAACTACATAATTTAAGAAATATCTTAGACAATATAAGTTTTCCAGAAAATATAGTGATACCTACAAATATCTCATATTTGACAGCGAGTCAAATATTCCTTCAGGAAGGCTAGACAGCTTGTTAGTGTCAATTTGCCTGGAAATATAAACATGGGACTTTTTAATTGTTTAAACACCACAGTTCTTTTATTACAAAAAAATCTATACAATAAAACATCCAATGGGAATGCTTAATTAAATTAAGCCTGTTGAGCTACAGAGTCATATACTATTTATAGCATTTCAGGTTTATTATTTGTCGTCGATTATATTCCGTGTGACAAAAGTTAGAAAAGTACACTTTAAGTTAAAAAATGTTTGTTTTAGGAGGTTTATATTTATTCAAACGGACAGAAACTTAAGCACTCATCTCTGCCTTCAATTACACATTTCCTGTCTCGAAAGTCCCGTATTAGAAATTCGCTACTTGTAGAGTCAGTGGCGGATTTAGGGATTTAGACCGGAAAATATTTAAAATTTCAAGGGGTTTTTAAAAAAATCTGTTCCGGGTCCCCCTTTTGAAAAAAATATTGGTCCCCCCGCCTTAGCAGAAAGTCTGGATCCGCCACTGGGAGTGATTGAAATTGAATCCCATTTTATACTAAACTGTAAATTAATGAACAGAAAAGGTTGGAATTATACATTTAAAATTCCAAAATTTCAGAAACTGTACCTCATTTGAAAAAAATGATTTCATTTTATTAAACCCCAATTCAACCCTTTAACCGGTAGTTTGTACCTTTTTAGCTCACCTGGCCTAAAAGGCAATGTGAACTTTTGCCATCACTATGCGTCCGTCGTCCGTCTGTCTGTCTGTCAACAATTTAAAAAATCTTCTCCTCTAAAACCACTGTGCCAAATGTAACCAAACTTGGCCTGAATCATCACCAGAGTATGGCTTCTCAAAATTGTGTTCGATAAGGCGGTAGGTCAAACAACATGGCCGCCGTTGCTAAAAATAGAACATAGGAGTAAATTGCAGTTTTTTGGCCAATAACTCGAAAATCGTTATAGATCTCAAAAATCTGACGGAATAAAAGTGATCAGCATAGCAAGATCTACCTGCCCTGCAATTTTGAAGAAAATCGGAAACCCGTCTTGGAGTTATTGCCGTTTTCCGTAAAATTTTCAAAATTTGTGCATTTTTTATTTTTTATTTCAAAAAGTGTAACAGATAGAGGTTAAGAATATATAGCAAACAGGTTCAGCATATCAAGATCTGCCAACCTTGAAATTTTGAAGAAAATCCAAAAACCCTTGTAGGAGTTATTGCCCTTTTTTCATGAAATTTTCAAAATTTTCTTATTTTTCGTCTTTTATTTCCAAAACTATAGAAGATGAAGGTTAAGTATAAATTGATAAAATGTTTGCCATGCTGTGTGGATTTTTAAACTGGCGTTTGAAATTGTTTGTTGACCGCCGCATTTTCAAAATGGCCGCCAAAAAAAAAGGCGAGGAAATTCAACATTGTTCGATTTCAATGAAATTTGGTTTCCAAATAGATATTAATGTAGCGACTTCATAACCGGTGATGAAAAGTGTTCATTTACCGCCATTTTCAAAATGGCCGCCAAAAAAGGCGGGAAAATTCAACATTGTCCGATTTCAATGAAATTTGGATTCCAAAAAGGTATTGATGTCGCAACTTCAAAACTGATGTTAAAAATTATTCGTTGACCGCCATTTTCAAAATTGCCACCAAAAAAGGTGGGAATATTCAACATTGTCCGATTTCAATGAAATTTGGGTTCCAAATAGGTATTTACGTCACAACTTCAAAACTGATCTTGAAAATTGTTCACTGATGGCCATTTTCAAAATGGCCATCAAAAAAGGCGGGAAAATTCAACATTTTCCGATTTTAATGAAATTTGGTTTCCAAATAGATATTGATGTTGTGACTTCAAAACCGATGTTGAAAATTGGTCATTGACCGCCATTTACAAAATGATGTCTCGATTTCAAAATTGATGTTGAAGGTGGTCCTTAGCAAGAATGTTTTTTTGTCAAAAAAGCCCAACAAAGAAATATTGGTAAAAATTATCAGACTTTAAATACAGTTCAAGAAGTGGATTTTTGACGAGCTACCAAAGTTTGAGAGACTGAAGATCAACTGTATAACTTACAATGTTAGCTTGATTGTAACAATTGAAATCCAGGTGAGCGATACAGGCACCTGGGAGCCTCTGGTTAAAACAATCTGTGGAATTGATATAGGGTCCACCCCGGTCAAAGAGTTATCATAATAATATTCTGTGTTGTTATATTATATGTTGTATATATGCTTGTTTTGTATTGCTTTACCCCTTGAGGGTATAATTATGCAATAAATTATAGCTAAAAAAATTGCGGCTTTATTTTAGAATGGTATCAAGATATTTCAAAAACTAGTATGATACACCAACACCAAGACGAAATCAAGTATAATGGAAAACTATTTTCTCTGATTTTTGTCCTGTTTTCACATTATCTGAATGATGGCAGAAATACGCTTCTCCTATCTAGAGAGAAAGTTGTTGTAGGCCACTGATTGATTGAAATTCAATTATGACGTGTAATATGTATGCCGCTTTCCGACTAAGCCTTTCAGTGACGCCATGAAAATGGCGACCATTTCTGATGACGTCACGCTCAAAGAACACATTTATTTCGGATCAGAAGAAAAGGAGGTCATGTTTTTGTCCAAAATTTCTTTGAAAGCATTAGAGAGAAACAGATTCCATTAAACGTATCTTATAGAAAATGACATTTTTAAACTCTCGACAATTAAATTTTCAAATTTTTTAAAACGCTGGGCAACCCTTGCGTTTTAAATAGGAAAAAGAAGGGAAACGGGGAATGTGTCAAAGAGACAATGACCCAAAGGGGAGTAATAACAACTCAAAGCCACCATAAGATCTTCAATGAACGGTGAGGAAACCCCACACCCAACGGCAGGTTGGAGGTGGCCCCTAAATAAAGAGTCATAAAGATCAGCGAAATAAACAACATCCTAGACTCCAATAGACATAAAGTGAACTAACTAGAAAACAGACAAGACACACAAAGGCATAATAAATTTCCTGACTTAGGACAGGCGCAAACCTGTTGCGGCGGGGTTAAAGTTTGAATATTTACAAATAGTGTAGAAATGTCGTTTGTCAATCGATTCAGTTATGGAATCTAATTTCTTTGTCAAAATAACCAGTCACCAGAAAACTAACTTATGATAAGTAATGTAATTCCGTCCATTTAATATGCAGTACCTATGTTTTAAACTCTAATGTAATAAACAACGGCAGTAGAATACCGAAGGGACAAAGCACAAGATTACAGAAATCAAATTCCAGAGTCAAGGGTCAAGGCAAAAGCATGAACACCAGAAGACTGAAGACCAAAGACAGTACATGACCACAAATTACACAAACATTACATATAAAACAATAAAAACTAAAGCATCTCAAAAAAAAAAAAAAAAAAAAAAAAAAGAAGAAAAAGCAGAGTGGCATGTCCTGCATGTCATGTAAGAAATGATTCATGAAAGCTCCAATGTATTATTGTTTTATGTTGCACTGGTAATTTATGTCATATAATTTTATCCCGAGCGAAAGTGAGGGATGATAAACGACATATATTGCTAGTCCGGCGCAAAACATTGACAAACTGGTGCATTTGAATGTGATTTCGATTCATATAGGACAACTTCGGTATATTTTTGGTCTTGATGAAAAAAAAGGTTGATTATAGATCATTATAATTGTCGCCATATTTTCCGTAATTAATGTTTACATTACGTCTATAATTAAAACAAAGGTATAAATCTGAATAAAAAAGACATGATATTTGAACATGACGTCACTGGGCATTGTTGACGCTTCTAATACTGTCGTTATGATAAAATTGTCTTCTTGTTGAAGGGGATGTTGTGGAACAGTATATATGGCGTTTTTGTTGGGTTTTGCTAATATCTATAACACTTTTTACATCTCTTGTTGTCTCGAAGCCTTTTAAGAACGTCATATTAGTAATTAGAATAAAAGAACCACTATGATTGAAAGTTTAATGCATCAACCTCCCGGAGTTGATATTCACAATCTTTCCTAAATATCGTCATCACCAATACGGGACTTCGAGATAGGAACTCTCGTGTAATTGAAGGCGATCGCCTCAAATACCAGTAAGACGGAGTCACTGGATTCTTGACCTATTTAAATAAATATATAACACATTAAAATACAAAATATTTATGAAATTGAAATGTATACTTATAACTGTTCCTACATGACAATTCTTTAATAAATTTTTATTGGCGAAATTCAATTAACCTGAATCACTATACAGATTCAATATAAACCATCCTTAGCTCAACAGTATTCATTAATTAGTGATTCCCTCTCAATGTATTGATGTATGGTTTTTTTCGTATAGTATCAGAACTTGAATCCGGTTTGAACACGACTCAGAAGTCCCGTATCTTATAATTTGTATTACCTAATAAAAGGATATTCAAGCCCCATTTACATGTACAGTTTTACAACTTGTGTATGCAAATTTGCACTAGTGTGCAAATACTGCATGTAAACGCAACTGCATACATGTGTAAACTTAACAAAGGGTGTAAATTTGCACGAGGTCAGGGGCAAGTGTAAATGTATATTTGCACATGTGTAAATGTACATGGTGTGTATTTTGTGCATGCAAATGCAAACTTAAAAATGGACAATGTGCAAAATCCTGTTTCTGTCTAAGAAACGGAAGAAAAGGGCCTTGCAACTTCTGTGGAATCATGAAACTGACGCAATCACAATGAACTGAAGATATCCCTATAAAATTCATACTTCTCTGACTTTTTGTCTGATTTTGCGTTTTTGCCCTATTATAAAAGAAATTAGACTCTGATTGAAAAAGCAAGAAGATACTATGCGACTTTATGTTTTTCCATCATTATACAAATTTCCAAGACCTAATGAAAACTTTTTTATTTTTTACATGTTTTTCGGTCCTTTTCACGTCTTGTAACTTGCTTTTTGAATTGAAATACAAACCTCAGATTAAATGCATGTAAATGCATAACAAAAATACTTTTACATACTGGTGTTGTTTTACACATGTGTAAATTTACATACTGGTGTAAATCTTGTGCATGTTAATGGGGCTTCAGATAACGGTATGTATTTTTTGTATGCAATTAATATCCGTCGCATCGTTCCTTTCCTCAACAAACGATTTTTTATTTCCGTTGTACATGTTGCTTTCCATATTTGTCTGCCTCATATTTTAATTGGAAATCATCTTTGTATTAAGCAACTTTAAAACAACTAGCAAAGGGTTGAATATACGAGTCATCCCGTAAAATATAAAAACAAAATCAAGAAAGTAAAGAAGTTACGAGGAAAGTGTACTAGGATAAAAGTAATCACAAAAAACAAGGAATTTAATTTTAAGGTGGCTCACTCATCACATTTTTGAATTTGTGTCAGATTTCGGAACTCCCATGGTTTACTCCAGTTCAATGGCTTAAAAAACTGTGCACACGGACCCCACTTTTTATTTCTCGAATATCTTCTATAGGTCAAATTAAGACACCCAATAAAATTCTTGATATAACTTCCTAGCTTTTAGGCAAAACATAGACCCACAGTTAAATTAAGGGAAAATCTAGAGAAATCCGTTTCCCGCCTAATTTTTAATGTCGCTATCTCCGTAAAAGGCACACGGACCTATATACATATTTTTACCATTGATTTATTAAGAATGCTTAAAGAATTTGAAAAGGTTTTAAAAAATCCTTGATTGAAATAACATCAGAAGGGAGCCTCCTTAAAATCAACACAAATGTTCACCACAATATGCGAATAAAAAAAGAAGAATCTTGGAATATGATTGAAACAACAACAGCAGCATATAGAAAATGTAGAACTAGTTCAAAAAGTGTTGTTATCTTTTCCTTAAATGGAACTCTCCTGTGAATTGAAATTGCAACACCTTTGGCTTCCAGTTATCAACACTTTTACAGCAAGTGAAAATGTTGCGAATATATTAAGAATTAAACTATTCTATAAATTCTGTAAACAGAAATTTAGAATAACAAAAGTTGGAAATTAAGGACCATTACATTTGTAAATTATTCTTTTTAACAAATATATATATTATTTGACATGATGAACTACAAAAATCAAAATGATGCTATCAAAAATGTAATAATTATTTGCCAATTTTAAAAACCCAGAATTTAATGCAAGATAACTCCAAATAGCTAATTCTACCTAAGTTGATAACCGGAATCGCTTGATTGTATATAAATGCCAAAACGAAGTACGGACCAATTTCTTTTTTGAAAAGGCCTCAAGAAAAATCTAAGGTAAAGTTATTTCGTCAACAAATACTGGCGTACAAGACAATGAGATAGAGATGACAATAGAAGAATCCAATGGAATATGATTACTATAAGAACAACAGAATACAGAGAAATGCTATACTGGTTCAAATGAATAATGCAGGACATATGGTTAATTCATAAACAGTATCCAAGGAATGTGATACCAGCAAAATAAAAACAACCAGACAAACGCGATTGCGTCAGCAACATAAGCATCCTAGAAGGATATGACGGAAACAATTATCAATGACTACCTTTATAGAGCCCGGTTGTGTTAACCATAGCTTGATGTCTTTACGGTCGACATCATGATCTTGGAGAGACAATATATCTTACCGTTTCCGGCTACATTTTGTTTTTCCACTACTGGAATTTGACTTTACTACCAGAGTTGACATGTCCGCTCCGATCAACACGGCGGATGTTTTATAAGAAGCGGAAGATGCTTACTCTACATTTGCGTCTTACCTAACACATGTTTTTTTTTTTCTATTGGGCCCCTGTTGTTAACCTTTGTATGTGTATGTGTCTTGATATTTCTTTTCTGTGCCGTCCTAATGTAATGTCTTTGTTTTTCCGATGTTGCCATTGTCCTTAAATAACTTATTTTAGACTGACGGTTCGATTCTCACTTTCTTTAGTGCCGCTCTAGGATAAGAAAGGTGTGACCGTGCGAGATACCGTCCGTTTGCATTTTGCCCTCAAGGATAAGAAAGGTGCAAGATGCCATCCGTTTACATATTGCCCTCAAGGATAAGAAAGGTGCGAGATGCCATCCGTTTGCATTTTGCCCTCAAGGATATGAAAGGTGTGAGGGTCGTCGTCTGCGTATGCGTTGGTAAATCCTGCATGGCCAAGCACCAGAAGTTAAGGCTACCCGTCGGTCAAACCATGCAGAATCCAGCTTGACTTATTGCTACCCCCATGCTGAAATCCTGCTTAATTTCGGGCAAATTTTCATGATCGTGATCATGAAAATTTTCCTTTTAGATGACATCCGGAAGAAATAAGATGGATCAGTTTCAGGATTTCTTTTTGGAGAATGAAGAAGATTTGGAATTCATCAAGTTGAGACCGTACTCTTGATAATCCATTTATTTATACCTCACGCAGATGAAAGCGGATGGTTGAGCGTCCGACCTTCCGAAAGAAGCTTCAAGACGTGCAAGCAAAAGTGTCCACAGACCACGTCGCCTCGACGCTGAAGCTCATCGGTATTATATCGAATATCCGGTCGTAGATAGTCGATGATCTCGTTGGGTGGGGGTAGTCCGTAGGGATCGAAGTAGACTTTGAGTCCTCCATGCTTATGCCAGCACGTCCAGTGCGTGCCAGGGCCATCGCGATCGTCATGATTCAGGATGCCACATTCGATCGGGCGTTGGGTGGGTGGTAAGGTATTGCGCATGGATACCCCTCTGAAGTGGGGGATATGCAGAGCCTTTGCAGCTTCCTCCAAATCTAGATTCGAGAGGGGTTGGTGGGGGAGGAGGCTGCTGTGCACTCGTATGCTGCTCATTTATTTAGATCTGGACGCGAAGCCGGTGAATACGTCGTGTAGAATTCTGTGATACGTCTCGAAAAATTTCTGCATCATTTGAACCCTATGCATCATTCGAACCTTCAGCATCTCAACTGCTCGTTCTTGAGCCTTCTTCTGCTCGAGGCGGGCTCTAAGCTGGCATCGTTTCTCATAGAGAGCCATCTTCTGCTTACATTCATTCAGATATTCCTGCCCCTTGTGGATATGTCTGACGAAGCTTGCAGGATTGCATGAGCGTCTACTTTTACCCATTTATATATATGATCAGCGATGTGGTTGGGCATGAGCCTGCTAAGGAGGGATGGGCATCCGCACCCGTCAGAGCCTACTAAGTGTAGAGGGGCTTAACCATGGGTGATTCGATAATGTCCGTGGGCAAGGGTGCTGATGCTGATGCTGATGCCATCGGGGAGGATGTGACGCTTGTCGTCTTTGGCGGAAAGCGCGATCTTGTTGATCTGCTCGGCGTAGATCTGATGGAGATGGCTCCGGAGGATATTCATCGAACGATGGATTTCTTGCTGGGTGGTGAGGCATCGCTTGTAGTCCTCAAAGGCGATGCTGTGCTTGATGACGCTCTTGGTGACTTCCTTCGCCTTCTTGGTGATCTCACCATCATCCACCTTGAAAGCGTATAGCTTCGCTCGGAGCCCCACGAATTCGGTCATAGCCTTGCCAGCGCACTCTTCCTTGAATTTTCCGAGGATCTTATTATTCACGCCAGTGGGGATGCCAGAGGAATGCTCGTCTGGGTAGTTGGACATATCGAATTTTTCTTAGAAGTGTGGATCGATATCCTGGTAGAAGTCATCGGTCTGGATCTCATAGGGCAAGCTGTCTGTGTCGGTGAAGAGAAGTCGAGCCTTATTGTTGTACATCTTCCTCATGAATCCATAGTGGAAATCGTACATGGGAAGCTTCGAAATATCCAAGATGCAGGCTCCTAGGTAGACTGGCTTATCGAATTTCAGCTTGGTCTTCTTCATATGGATGGCTGCTAGATTCTCGGTGAAGACCACTCGACGATCGAAATTGGGCTTGGCCACGAGCTCCAGGGCCTGCTTTTCGGTGGTGACCAGCCTGACGTCTCCGCGCTTCCGGATACTCTCCATGGTCTTGCCGAAGATCGAATTATTCATGAGCTTGAAGAGATCCTTCTCGGTGTCGGTCTTGGCCTTGGCGCGGAGAGCGGTATTTAGGTCGATATATTTCTTGAGCCATGGGGATTGCCTGAACCTGATGATCCGATGGACTTTGGTGAGCTTCATTCCCCTCTCCCGATACATCTTCAGATTTCGATAGTGGAGGACGTATTCCTCACGCTTGCCTAGATGAGGCACCAGCTTGTGGACTTTGTTGATCTCCACGTTCTCAGGCGCAAGGGGGTAGTCGTTGCGGGCGTCGTGAAGATCCTTCGGATATTCGAGATCGCATTCTACCATGGCCCCATATTCGTGGTATTCGGGATATTCCATGATCTCATCGATCTCCTCAGGCTCCACCCATTCGAAATCTCCTGTGGAGAGAGGCTGTGACATCGCCCATCCGTAAAGATTATTGGCGTCGAGGTAGGTGAGATGCTTGGTGGGTTGAGAGGCGTCGTACGTGCTCATGTAGGGATTATTGGCCTTACCGTAGCGATGGGAGATCATGGCGACTCCTCCTCTGGTGCCCCTCTCGAACATTAGCAGCATGTCTGGATCGGAGAGAAGCTCCAATCTTTGCCCACTGGTTTTGAGGGCGGCGTCGTAAGACAATCCGGGCGATGTGAAGTAGTTGGCATGATCAAGCCCATAGTGAGTCTGGCAGATATCCCTCGAAATTCTCGAAGATGTCGGTGAGCAGCAAGACGTCAGTTTCTAGGTAGAGATTGTGATAATCTCGTAGGGTCTTGCATTCTAAGGTCTCCCAATCCTACTGAGCGTGTGCGCAGTCTTCGTCGGTGATGCTCTCCCCGGAGAGTGTGCGGTAGAAGGCTTCCTTGGGTAGAAGCTGAATCTCTTCCAGCTTAGCCTCCCTATCCATATAATCGTAGGGAAAAACTCCCTTCCGAATCATCAGCTCGTGACGATCGCCGAATCTCGCCTTCATGGCCTTGAATTGGTCGGGGTGAGATTCTTGGCTAGCTTATCCAGCGAGCTGAGTGTGAAGCGTAGCGAATCGACGAATCTCATTTCCAGATCTCCCACTTTCTTGGAAAAGCTGATATACTTCTCATCGGTATTGGGGATGCAGTTGATCTTACCCTCAGAGAATCCAAGCTCCTTGACGAAGATGTGGGAATCATACCCACTCAAGTTGTGGAAGAAGATGGGGACGTGCTTCGGGAGCTGGAAGTCCCGATTGCACTCGTTGTGTGCTGCGCCGCGATATTTCCCGGTAAGATGGTCGTGGTCCCGAACCTTATCCAATCCCAATTCATCACCGCAAATGTGGCAGTGCGTGCTTTCTTCAAAGCTCTCCTTGTCCTCATCAGTCATCACCATATGCTTATTCTCCTTGTATAGCTTACCAATGGTCTGCACTTCCTCCTCCATTCACTCCACGAATTTCTTGGCTGCATCCTCACCGCAATAGATGACCCGATCTTTGTAGTCCCCATGAGCGTACTTCACGTAATAGCAGAAGCCTGATGGTCGCTGAAGCTGGTAGGCCTTCGTGTAGGTGATGGATCCGGTTGGCAGGTGCTGTTTTTTTTCCGTGAAGCACTCGAAATCCGCGTAAATCGCGAAGGGGACTCTCATCGTCTTTTCGTGGTTGTGGAAGGCTATGGAGGTCCCTTCTTCTGGCATCTCGATCCTGACGGCCTCTTTCTGACTGCAATATTCCATGTGCTCGTCCAAAATATCCTGCCTGGTAAAATGTTGCAAGCACCTACGGCAAAAGTAAGCTTGCCGATCATGATTCGTAACCTGAGAGCTCAGAAGTCGAGAGAGGCTCTTGATCCAGCAGTAATGCTGCTTGTCTTCATGGGTCAAGAAGAGGAGATTTACGTGGGTGGAGCTCGTATTCTTGGATATCCTGAGGGGATAGATCTGAATATCCTCTTCCCCATCTTCATCCTTCTTTACGCCATCGAAGCCAAAGACGTTGACGTTGATGGTGGGATTCTGCCTCTCGATCGCCTTGAGCGAGACTGGAAAGTCAATACCTTCGAAGTTGAGCTCTTTCTCCCATGGTTTGTACTGCGTCACTCGGTTGGTATGCTTACGATCCACCTCAGTATTGTGAAGCGCTGATAGAACGGCCCACTGGAAGCAACGATCATCCTCATTCCTCACATTGATGATGGCTTTCTTCTGATTCAGCTTCTGTGGGAGTGGTATGAAGGATCTACCCTTGAGTGGTTTGAATTGGTTGAGGTGGATTTCTAGCTTCACGACGTGCCCGAAAGTCCATCCGCTCCCTTCACGCATGTACTTAGCCATATTTTCCTTGATCTTCTCCATCATGAAGGGAATCTCCAATTCGAGGTCGGATGATTGGGTGAGGGTAGTAAGAGTTGATCGGAAGTAGGGGGTGATGTAGATATTTTCTCCGGTCGCGGGGTTAGTCTTTACCATTTCTGCTAGGAGCACTAAGTGTACCTTCAATCCCTTCTTTTTTGGAGAGAGCATCTGAGATGGTGGTGAAGATTGTGCCCCGACTTACTTTGAGATATGTGGTCACGTCATGCGACTTTACGGGTTCAATGGCGACCGTGCCAAATACACCATTCATCGCTAGACGCCTATCGGTGACCTTGATCTCATCCTCGACTGGGGCATTTCTAATATCTTCTTCAACCAGCTGAATGAGATTCTCTCTCTTGAGGTGGGAGATCTTGGTGAGGCCACGATTCTTAGCGAGTGCTTTCAGCTGCTTCTTGCTGAAGACTTCCTTACGGGTAAATTTACGGGTGGTTTTCTCCTCGATGAGCTTCACAAAGGCCTCCTTACTTTTCCTGCTGATCCCCCTGAGACCCTCATCCTTAGCTATTTGGCGGAGGGTCTTCAACCACCATTTTACCCTCGACGGGAATGGTCTCCTCATCTTCCGTCTCGCGTGGTTGCCTATTATGTCTCCAGCAGAGACCTTCCTTCCCGGGCTTGCCTTTGCGCAGAACTGCCCCTTCTTCCTCTAGAGTGGGTAACCGCAGGTGGTCTTCTGCTCCCTTGGTTGATGCTCAAATCGCTGGACTTGCTCCATCCCACAATTTTGACACTGCTGGGTGTGCTCATCCATCTGCACCAGGTTGGGGGCATTGAAGCACTGATGCTGCTTTTGGGGAGTGGGGGTGCTATCTTCCAAATCTTCTTCATTCTCCAGAAAGAAATCCTGGAACCGATCCATCTTATTTCTTTCTGATGCCATATCTTTATTTATATCAATCTTGGACGTAGGCACACCTCTCTTTGAGGTGTCCTGTGGAGACTGACTTATGCTCTGTACATAATTCTTGTATTTACCCTCTGATCAATAGGAATGCCGTCCGTTTGCATTTTGCCCTCGAGGTAGGGATTTTTATGCAGGATTTTGCATGAGTGGGGCAGAATTGTCATTTTGGTACTACTCTCCTGACACATGGGTTATCGAAATGATAATCAACAAGGTCAGTTAGCGATTGGTCAATCATGTAAATGTCTCGTGTCAGTTTCTAGAAATAGTGCAAATGGATGTTGATGAAATTAACACCTGCATCATTGTCTAGCAAAACGATTTCTGCATTTTTATGACTACGATAACTCAATTTATTGATAATATGACATTTTTATCAAAATTATTATATTCAACACCCCTTTCAATGAATGGCGCAATGATACACATAGCAACGATGATAGCAACAACATACTTGAGACTGGAGACTACGGAGAACGCTTTACTCCAAATAAATTGAGTAGAAATTAGAGAAACAATCTCTAACATTGTTTTCCGGTTTTTTATTACGACAATTTCTCACATTTTCACATTTTAAAGAACTTTAAAATGTGAAAATTTAACTATCTCGATGTGAAAAATATACGTAATAAACTGGAAACAATGTTAGAGAATGTAATTTTTCCTACATGACAATTATTTAACTAAATTTAATTGACAAAAACAATTAATCTGAAGTGCTACACATAGATTAAATATAAATCACCCTTAGCTCAACAGTGTTGATTAATTAGTGAGTCCCTCTCGACGTATTGGTACCGTAGTATTTGCAAGATACTTTTCATTTTGTTGATAACACTACTTATAGTTTACGTTCCAAAAGTAACAGCATGTTAACTTTGCCAAAACCAAATACAAATTCTTTGAAAAAAACCTTTTTATATTCTGGCTCACAAATTTGGAACAGCTTACCATATAATTTGAAAGCTTGCAAATCAATTAAACAGTTTAAAAAAAAATGTTATGCCTATTTTTTAAATGGCAATAAATTGCAAAATACTAGAATAAGTATATATGAATCTTAATCAAATGCAATTGAATTGTTTTATACACCTTATATGGAAAACTGTTTGTATATATTATATGTATTTAATGATTTATGCATGTATTTGAGGACCCCCAGGAAGATAAGTTTCGGCTAATGGGGTTATCCTCTTGAAATAAAGATTATTTATTTATTATTTATTTTATTTTATTGATGTATTGATTTTTTCGTATAATAAGAGATTTTTTTCTGGAGTGAAAACGACTCAAAAGTCGCGTATTTTGGATAGCTGGGCTTGCTATGGGCACTAGCAAAAGCTTGAGGTAAGCCTAAACCGGTTAATGGGTATCGAAACTTTCCCCTTTCTCTATCCTGTCCCACTTACCATCATAATTATACAAATAAAACCCAATACAAGTAAACTACTAACTCTAATACCATTTTGAAAAAGAAAGAATAGGACAGAACCTAATTTAGAAATATGGATCAAGGATTGTTCGCCCCTAGACTACCGTCTAGCTAAATGACCCTAGTCTTCTGGTAAAAGCACTGTCGCACTACGAAAGAAAAATAAAACTTATAACTTTCCCAGGGGGTGTTTTACAGAATCATCATATATTTCAGTAGACATTGACAGTACCAGTGAGAGGCCATCTTACCTGTAAAATCTTCGGGTCATTGATTCAAACCACAGTTTAACGGATTCACACAGAATATCCTGTCAATATCCCTCATAACGTAAAGAATGTAAGTTACGTCTCAGTTTTTTACAGGATTTAAGGAGTTATAAGTGAATCATTGCTTTAACAAAATATACATTCATTCTGCTTCGTATGGAAATCCCCGTTTTTGATTGGTTACGAGTACTTCCGATCATTTCCGTAACTGTGTTTTATCATTCAGTAAAACTACAGCAGCACGCGACTCCATGACAACGACAAACGTAAACAAAGACGGCGAAGTAAGGGTATATCATCCCTGAATTTCATTACGTTATCTGGCGTGGAGACTTGTATTTCATTTACGGAATGTAATTATAAGTATTGAATGCAATATTTTGTAGTTTTATTGACGTGTAAAAGGTTTCACATGAAGCGCTAATGCGCTTCATTCAAAATGTGCTACGGTCCACCCTTTTACACTCCAATAAAACTACAAAATATTGCATTCAATTCTTTAATAAATTGCTGATATCGTCTATAACAGAAGAACATTTTTCTATATCGTTAATAAAACTTAACAAAGGAATCTTTGCTTCAACAAAGCATGTATCCAAAACAATGTTATACACACCCTTTATATGTATAAGTTTTTGAGACAGCAATTTCGTTCTGTGGCCAAAATTGCTGTACAAACTACGAGCACGGCAATAGCGAATCAGTTGTGAAATGAAGACGCCATATGCCGAAGATGTGGGAATATTACTGCTCAAAAAAGGATAGTTCATTATTGGAAAGTCGAAATCATCACGCTTGTCGTAAAGTTTTCCTTTCAGACGTCCAGAGTTGTCAATGTAGAGGTGATGATGGTGTTTCGGTTGTCTCTTTAATATCAAGTTCATTTGAAAGATGTAAAGGTATCGTGCAATTTTTATCATTAATTTGATGATTAATTAGTTTATGTAATCTATTTTATGCTAGGTTTACACCGCCGATCAGACCAACACGATCAACTCGACCATGCTGTTTTATCCCGATCAACGTCATAAAATTCATTGATCGAGCTAGCTCACGATGATCACTCGACCTTTACCCGATTTAACTCTCGACTAACACTCGACCATTCTCGATGTCTTTACGATTCACTTACGACTTATGCTCGACCCTCATTCGACCAACCAGACTTTGTCAGACTGAGCCAGATCATAGCCCGATTTGTGTTTGATTAAGTAGACCTGGTCGGGAGAAGATCGTGAAATAGTCGAGTGTGCTCGAGTTTTGTCCTGTTAGTACGTTTGTATATATATATATATATATATATGGGGATGAAACGTGAAAATTCAGGGAACAGTTCAGCATGGTGATAGTACAGCAAAATGTGTGGCCCATGTGGCTGATGCTTCATGGAAAAGATGATAACTGTGATAGATATAGAATAGCAGAGAAGGCGAATCTGACACAGAAGGCGCGTATTTAGGGTTAGACAATAGCAAATGCTTCAAAGTCGTCACTATAGTGAAATGAATGTTCGCTTTAACATATTAGCAGGTCATCCTCCTAATCATGCGTCAGAAAGCGACTGTGTGATTTTCCTGTCATTACACGTAGGACTAATCTGATATATAAAACAGAAGACATATCATCACATGATATGGGGTGGTAACTAGATTTACAGTAGTTTCCGTGTATAGCTTTAAACCTGCATTCTGTATAAAAAATACGTTTTTTAGAAAGTGAAAATGGCGAGTGGCTGCCCGTTGGGTACATCATTTGCCCGTTGCAAATCTAGAAGAATTTATTTTGCAAGTACCTGTTACAAATGTTCAAAATCGTATTTTCTTTGTGTGATTTAGCTTGAATCAAATTTTGTGATAAGAGTACCAACCTACTCGGAAGAAACACTATTTTATTCTTGAATTCATGTGTTTAGTGAATCTGTTTCTGGAATGTGTATATTGGGTAAATCTCGGATTCAATTTCAAATTCTGTCAGCATAGCTAGTCGATTGAATTTAAGCCCTCTACACTTCAACCTTTAATTATACTAGTAGCATGTACAATCTGATATTCTTTCCAACAATCCTGATATAGCAAAGTTAAACTTTTGACATTATTTTGTGTCCTTTGTCCATAAACTGTGCATTCAAATATATTCTACCCAGAAACCGCAGAGTGATGATAGATCTCGATTGGTTCAATGTGAAAAAACCGCCATGCCTGCTTCTAATCAAATATAACCGGCAACTGGGAATATAGCTTTAAATTGGATCTTATAGGAAAACTCATTCAAACGTTACCTCTGAAACCCCTAAGCCAATTAGACCGAACTTGTCACGTTTGCCAAATGATGGTCCCTTTTCAAAATAGTGTCTGCCATATCGTCAGCTAATTACCAGATGACTACTTAAGGGGGACAAAGTTAAACATTGTACCAGAAGGATTTTCACTAGACCAATTGGTCAAAATAGTCCTTGGATGTTCCAATTTCAACATAGTATCTATCTTGTCTGCATGCAATCCAACGGGGAACACAGATTAATATTCGACCTTACTTAAGCATTCAAAGATCTTCTACTCTGAAACTGCTTTCCCAATTGGTCAAAATTGAAAACAATAGTCATTGGCTGGTCCCCACTTGATATAGTATCTGGCAGATTTTCATCACATCAACGATGATCATCAACCAAACTCGATCAAAATAGTCATTGGAGTCCATTGGATGGCTCCTTTAAAAACTGAAGTAAGGCCCTAGTGAGACACTGGGGCTCTTGAAAGCCTCATGTTTTGATATTGTCGAAAGATGACATACTGTCGTGTTAAATCGAGTAAAGGTCTTGAGTGGTCGAGTAAAAGTCGGATACTTGTCGGGAAAAAACCGGGTTATGGTCGGGAAGATCTTGTATAGAAAAAAAAGAATGAATCGTGTTAGTCGAGAAATGATCGAGTACTAATCGAGTTGGTCTGGAAGCGACTCGGCATAAATCGAGAAGCGAATGAGTTAAAGTCGGGTAGAAATCGGCATGATCGGCTAAAATTTTGTAACTCGATCAAGACCGATCCCTTTTCGACCTCTTCACGACTACCTAGATCAGACCCCGATTGATTCCCGACTTGTTCTCGACATTATGCACACGACCTCTTCACGATATTTTTTGACATGTCAAAAAAATTCGGGAACACAGCTCGAGTTCAGCAGAGTTAGTAAGATCGCCCCGATTTGGTAAGTAGACCGAACACGAGCATTCAAGATCAGTGTCCCGATCGATGAATATTCATGAATATTCATAGATCGAGTTCGGTCGAGTTGCTTTGATCGGCGGTGTAAACCTAGCATTACTTGTTTCAATTATTCTGAGTTGTTCTCTATCAGATGAACAAAAGATCCATAGACTAAATAGTTTATCATTCTAGTAGCTTACTTACAATTTAGAAAGACGCAGCAAAGTGTCAAATAATCCTCCAGCTACACTAGACATTTGGTTACCAAAGAATATTCTGTCACAAATATTAAAATGATAAACCATATACCAAAGTGTCTAAGGCAGACATCATTTAAATATCATGATTGCTTTTCATATATTGCATCAGCGTTTTAGAAAAACCAAAACACAAATGGTAAAAGTAGCCTAAAACTAAAAAGGTACAAAGGAAAAAAAGCAAAAAAAGATAAAAAAAAAAAAAAAAATACAGCCGAAAAATTACAAGAAAAGAGCAGATTGACCAATTTTGGGACTACGGCTTTCTTCGCCGGAATGAAAACCAAAATGAGGGTCATGACGGAAACAGAGAAACTAAACTAACTGACGTTTAATAGAATCTTCCTTTTAAAAAATCCTACTCGGTCCTGAACTTAAACAGAGACCAAACAAAAAAATGCTTTCTTTTTTTTAATAAATACATGAACTAAATTTGATAAAGGAATTACACTATAAAATAGACTGTTTGCGGACATCCCTGCCGAAGGATCTAATGGTATCAAGAAATGGGATACTTATTTGATCAAGAAACTGTCGTTTTTTTAATTTGTTCAGATGCTGCTGACTTAAACGTACATTTCCAGTGTGTTGTGGTTCGTCTGTCGAAGATGTTCACCCACTTGATAATCATTTCCACTGGGGACTTCATTTTTTATGTTCCACAAAACGACTGCATAATCTTCGATCAGGCTCATCAACGGGAGATCACCTTACAGCGTTTACAACCAACAGAACAGACTATGTGTTTAGTTGTTCATATGTGACCATTATTTTTCGGTTAAAAAGACGTAGGCCGGTCCTACTACTTCGTTAATTTCAGGCGTAAAAAAAAAACAAGTAAGAGAGCAAGGTCTCTTATATTGTCTAGTATTCTTGTACTTTTTTCGGTTGTCAAACATGTGCTCTCGACTTTTGTTTGTTTTTAACAATTTTAGATCGATTACATACATATTGGCTAATTGTTCGAAAGTTTGAAATTCCGTTTCTCTAGACCACGAAAAATAAGCACTTGATGTAAATAAAATAAGCAAAAGGGATCAATACACACTATTTAATTTCATGCCATGAATTATACTTACAACACGCGTAAACTCGATAAAGTATCAAATAATCCATCATTTAGAGTGTTGATCTGGTTCCTTTGAAACTGCCTGTTGCAGAGAATATTCATTATTCAGTAGAAATGCACAAAAGTATTTGCATTGTCCAAATATCATATCATTAATCTAAATTTCGACATTTTGTAATCATAACCACGGATATAATACTACAAAAGTCAAATTGGATTAATTTACCAATACTTGCCTGAATTTGTCTGAAAAATAAGTCGACATTCTTTGTGTGTCTTGTTTTGTACTGGTTTTTCTCGACAAATTAATTTCTTTAAAAATGTTTTAAAATTTCTCGACAAATTCTTAACATTTTTAACATTTTGATGAAAACTCTCGATATTGCTAATTACTTAAAATTTCTCGACACATTCTTAACAGTTTCGATATTGTCTGAAAATTTCTCGAGAATTTCTGGACACTCCTGATTATTTCTAAAACAATAATTACCATATTCTCAGAAGTCTTGATTTTGTCTGAAAATTTATCGAAACTTTCTCGACATTCCTAATTATTTATTCAAATTCTCGACACCATAATGTCTTAAAATTTCTTGAAACTTTATCAATATTCTTTATCCTACTTGAAATTAAATGTCAAGTTCAAATTAAATTAGGAAATTTTCTCTATTTTTATTAATTTTGTCTGAAATTTTCCCGACCAATTCCTGTTATTTTTGTTATTTGTATTGATCTCTTAAGGCTCAATTATTTACAATTCGCAAGAGTCATACATTATTCTCAATAAGAGCACTTTTTTTTTAGCTCAGTCAGTCGGGATAAAAACCCGGTAATTCTTTTCATGAATGCAGTCGTAAAATAAAATTCTGATGAGGTGACGCTATGCCAAGGTTAGACGTTGCTACCCGGAATATCGCTATCGGACGACTCCAGGTCGGTGAATCACAGAATGATGTTGCTGTAACGAACAATATTCATCGTAGCACAATTTCATGCCTTTGGGAACGCTTCCTGTAGCTTGGTACTACGACAAATCGTCGTTACATCTGACTTTTCCATCTGCGGAATAGGACTGTAAACGTCCCTGGGTTGCGCCGTATATCAGCACAGACAGTACGCAATCGGTTACGTTCTCATGGATTGAGGGCAAGAAGACCTTACTTTGGAGCAATACTGAGACACCAACACCGCCGAGCGAGGGTTAGATTGTTAAGTACATTTACAGAACTGGAGAAGAGTATGGTTCAGTGATGAGTCATGTTTTCAACTCGAAAAGCAAGATGGTCGCGTACGTTTGTATAGGTGCCGAAACGAGCGTTTTGCGCAAAATTGTGTTGTGGAGAGAGACAATTTTGGCGTAGGCAGTGTTATGATGTGGGCCGCTATTTCTTATGCCAGAAACAAACAGCTGATACATATCTCAGGCAATCTGAACGCTGTAAGGTATAGAGACGAAATTTTACGACCTCATTTATTGCCCATAATTGACATTCGGCGAGAATTTTTTCAGCAAGACAATGCCCAACCACATACATCACGTGTAACAGTAGACTTTTTAGAACAACAGAATGTCAATGTGATCCGTTGGCCGTCACGATCACCGGATCTTAATCCAAATGATTATTTGTGGGATGAAGTGGATGGGCGCGTGCGCCGACAACCACCATCGCAAAATCTGCAACAATTACAGAAGGCACTTCAGTTTGAGTGGCAAAGGATACCGCGTCTTCAAACTCAGCGTTTAATTGAATCTATGCCAAGAAGAGTCGGGGCTGTGTTACAAGCAAATGGTGGACACAACAGATATTGACAATTAATGAGTAATGTGTTGGCGACTTGGATATTTCATGGTAAAAGAGCTCATGAACAAGAAGTGTGACAATTTTTGTATTCCTGAGTAAAATTATTTAATATATGATAAATTATGAAAAAAATATATGAAGTAAATTTCCTATTTTCTGTATATTGCGTTTCTTTTTTGAGAGAGTATAGTTTTCAGGTGAAACAGATTAGGAGGTCAAGGCTAAGCATACGACACATGCATAAAAATTAATCATGAAGGGGTAATTTATTCCAGGCAAATAATTAGGGTGTAAAAAATTATCAGTAAGTGTTTCGGAATCGAGAGAATCAAGGAAAAGAGGGGTGGAATAGTCCAAGGCATTTACAAAAGAGAAAGTCTTTGAATAACAAATGAAATACTGAAACCAGGAACAAACAGGCATCGCATATCTAAGCAACGAAAATAGAATACCTTGGGAACAAAGCACAAGATTACATAATCACAGGCCAGAGATAATGCAAAAGCAAGAATACCAGAAGACTAAAGAAACTACATGCCCACGAAAAACACAAACACTACAAATACAACACACACAATAAACTAAAGCACTAACAGTGTGAATTGAAAAAAAAAACAGAGTGATATCAGATGCTCCGGAAGGGTAAGCATATCTTGCTCTGTATACAGCACCCGTCACACTGTCAGTGGGTCAACCCAAGGTAAAGTCAGAACCGGTTATGTCAAATCAGGAATTACAGAAAATATGATAATGAAACGCCTGGACGATATGAAAATAAAACTCTTGGTGTATCTTTTCAAAGCCTACATTAGCAACAAACGAGTATATGTCGCATATCGGAAACAGGAATCATAGAGTCGTGTGATGATTGGAGGTAGTCAAATAGAATGTAATTTCTTGACTGAACGCATACTTATGATACCTCCAGTTTTTTGTTGTTTTTACTGCAACTGCATATTAATAACAACCTTCGTGTTCTATTTGTATTCCCCAAACGTTCCTTCTGAGTATTGTCGTATTTTTCCTTGTGTTTTTGCCTGTTTCTGCTTTTTTCGCTTCAGTACTCGTAATCGATGTATTTATATATACCAATATTTTGGGCTTACCATTGATAAAACTTCTATAAAGTTCTGCATTAGGATGAAAAGATAAAAGTTGTCATATCATAAAAAAGGACTTACAGAGTGTTCAGCTTAGTCAACGAGTCCAACACACCCACAGACAAACTTGATAGCCTATTCTGATTAAGTGATCTGAAAATAAGTCAAACACTTGATAGCACATTCCGATTATGTGTTCTGAAAATGAGCAAAACTTAAAGATATACATTGTTTACGGCAAACCTTGTACAAATTGATAAATAAAGTAAATGTTTACGGGTAGAAATTAGAAATTTATGTATTATTATGACAGAGACATCCAATGATTCGGTAAAAATGCATCCTTTTTGATAATTAAATTACAGCATACAGTATAACAACATTTTTCTTCAATGTAAATAAAAATGAAACAAATTATTGAATTGAAAAACGAGAAACAAGCAGCACACAAAAATATAATGACATTGAATAAAGTTAAAAATATCCCCCCCAAAAAAAGAACAAAAAAAGTTAAAATCGTTTGGAGGCCCCATGCTTTTCGTTGTCAATATTAAGCCAGAGGAAATTTTTGATATTTAGATATTGACTGTCCTTTTTGTTGGAGTAATAAACTCGATAAAGTCTGACAGTCAAAGTGTTTGTCGATTTCAGTGTATGTTTTATGTATGAAATCTTCATTGTTTGATGCACCTCATTTTATAGTTTTAAAGAGTATGTCGTATCAAATATTCGTATCTATTCAAAGCCTGAGTACAATTTCCCACACTTACCAATGATTTCACGATATTTGCTTGAAAATAGCTATCCGGTACTATGCAAGCGGATAAGTGGTTGAAATAGAACAATAGAAATTGAGCTCTCGTTTAAATGAGGTAGAAATGTTACTTTTTGGATTGTTTACCATAGATGCATAATTATAAAAGTTATTTCCAATGAAAAAAATACTAATTTTTTCATTCCTTTATTTTGAATTTGTATGAAAACAACGTAGATTAAAGCAGGTGAACGTATAGATGCATATACGATGCATAAATCGGCGTGAAAGATCAAGTTAGTGTCTGTCTTTCAAAGTGGATCCCCCAAAAGGCCATCTTTAGATTTTGACCAAGTTTTGTATACGGATTGCCAATATCCCTGTTATTCCATGTGCAAATTTTTATGTCCGCCCTTCGTAGCATTTCTCCATAACAAAAGTTCAAACACGATCGAATTTTTATCTCCTATGCATTCTTTCTGAGGTTTCTTTCAGGAATCAACTTTGTATAAATAGGAAACTGTCAACAAATCTCTCTAAGATAATACCAAAATGTAACCACCCTTATATTACACCTGAAATACTAATTAACACGTGATAGAAGTCACGTGACCGGAAGCGGAAGTCACGTGACCGGATGTAGAAGTGTTTGGGTTGCGCATGCGCAACCGGAAGTATGTGTGTAACTACTGTAAGTAGCCATATTGACCGGAAATGACGTGTTGGAACAACACGTGACCCCGCAGGGATGTTGTATGATATTACTACAATGTACATGCGCGACCGGAAGTGGGCGTAGCCCCAGGTATACACCGGAAGTGGGTGTGTATATACTGTAAGTAGCCATATTGACCGGAAATGATGGGTTAAAAGAGTGCAAGACCCCCGCAGGGGTGATGTATGACTTTATTGGAGCGCACATGCGCGACCGGAAGTGGGCGTAGCCCCAGGTATAGACCGGAAGTAGGTCATTTTCCCAGTTGTTAACCGGAAGTCAGGTAATTTCTTTCATTATTCCCCCTGTTATGTCTTTTTCTTTATATTTTCTTCCCTTTTCATCCAACTTTTAGTAATTTCTACCTGGTCCCACCCTTTTTATTGTTGTTATACCTTTTCAACCCCTTTTTAGTATTGTTCTTTGTATATTATTCCTTTTTCATCCAATGTTTAGACTAATACCCTTTTTTAATGTTGTTATACTTTTCCCACCCCTTTTTCTGTATTGTTCTTTGTATTTTCAACTTTTTTTTTCAATATTAGACTTATACTTTTTTTAAATGTTGTTATACCTTTTCAACCCCTTTTTAGTATTGTTCTTTGTATATTATTCCTTTTTCATCCAATGTTTAGATTAATGTCCTCTTATGCCACCCTTTTTATTGTTGTTATACCTATTCAACCCGTTTTTAGTATTGTTCTGCAATCCAATTTTTAACCTAATATCCAGGCGTGGTCATTCAGCAGTTACTATTCTATCAGGTCCGCGTTCATCAAAGGGACATACCTCTTGGGAATACCCATGGTTTTTTGGGTGTCTTCTATCAGGTCCGCGTTCATCAAAGGGACATAACTCTTGGGAATACCCATGGTTTTTTGGGTGTCCTCTATCAGGTCCGCGTTCGTCGCGGCCATTCAAAGGGTTGTTAAGCACAATGTTGGTTGCTAGGTGTCTTCTGTCGCGTCCGCGTTCGTCAAGGGGGAGATAACTCTGGCTTATAATTTTCCTGCGTTTTGAGGGAACGTGTATGGACTCGTCTGAACCTGTCGAAACAAGTCGTAACGAAACAAAAAAGTGGATTGAAGGTGTACAGAATGTGGACCAATCAGAAAGCAGGGATTTAACCAATCAGAAACTGTGTTTACCTACTGGATTGACCAATCAGAATGCAGGAAAATCAACCAATCAAATCCCTTCTTACCAAAAGTGACCCACCAATCGCAGCCGTCGAGACAAATGACTTGAACTATATAAACCCGTGTCCGGCTCATTCGCCGTTCTTATTTAGAATGGCTCACCCACTTGCCAAGAATCGTGTCCTGTTGGTGAAGGAGACTCCAGTCGACGATGTCCTGACCAGAATAGAACAGATGGTGACAGCAGAAGAGAAAGAATTTCTGACCTGTTTGAATCCGCGTGAAAAACGCAAAGAAGCTTTGCTGGACTTGCTCCAAAAAGAGGACCTGCAGCTATCGATGCCTTTTGCCATGCTCTGATGTTGGTCGGTAGAGAAGACCTTGTTGCCGTTGTAAGGAACGAAGACACCGAAGATATGGAGATATGTTGTCCAGAGCTGTCCACATTTCATTTGGGAGATGAAATCTACCTGGAAGTCAGCAGCCATGGTGTTACATTGAAGAATGGTATACAGACCATCTACTTCCCGGTGGTGCGCTGGATAATGTTGAGATACGTCCTCGACAATCTGGATGACGCCGTACATTTCTAACAGCATAACAGATATGCGTCGTTCGAGAGACATCTAGGTGGTAACGTGTACGTAAGAGCAGAAAGTCCGTCTGTGTACGTGGAATTCTGGTACAAAGGCATGGGAAGCATACAACTAGATTTTGAGCAGTTCGAGAAATTGAAAGACGTAGATAAAATCTTACCCACCTTCCTACCGGAGCTGAATATTCGTGTTCCTTGTGAATTTACCCATCCCAACATAGAAGAGGCACTGTACTGCAGCGAATGTACTCCCAATGGACCAGACTTGGATTAAAGAAAATCAAGACTAATATAAAAACGGCCCTTTTCAGGGCCACCTACTTAATTCAAAAAGAGTTTCATGTCTACTTGAATCAATTCACACATATGACAATCTATATATTTGTTTTGTATTTTTTGTTTTTTGTTTTTGTTTGTTTGTTTTCTAATTTACTTTTTTTTTCACTTATATCTTATGACAAACTATATATATAATTTTGTTTTTGTTTGTTTTTTGTGTTTGTTTTTTTTTGTTTTTGTTTTTGTTTTGTTTGTTTATTTTATTAACTTTTTTCTCTGTGGGTGTCTTCTCTTACGTCCGCGTTCATCGCGGCCATTTTTTTTCTAAGGGAGATAACTCTTGGGATTACCCATGTTTTTGAGTTGCTAAGCAAATTGTTGGTTGCTAAGTGTCTTCTGTCGCGTCCGCGTTCATAGTTTGTCACTTAGTTTAATGTAAAAGGGTCACTCTGCATTTCTCCAGGCTTGTGACTGGCTATAACTGTAACGTTATAGGCTGCATTACCCCCCACTTTTTCGTCTTTTTTCCCTTTTTCTTTTTTTTTCTGTTCAATGAGGGTTTGTTGTGGTGTCGACTTTTTTGGCAGTATATTCTTCTTGTAAGTTTTTGCGGTCCTTCTTGACTTGTTTGTTCAGTTTGGCCCATTCGGTATAAAAATCGGTACACATTTTACAAATCCATTTCTTCTTGTCAAATTCAGTGCGTTTCTTTACTTCTTGACATTTGTAACACTTCTTCGATTCTTCCCGTCTTTTCGTATGCAATGTGTTGGTCTTAATAAAAGGGAGCTCATGACGAATTTTCCGTCAATATGCAGGTTTCGATTCTTCCAATCTTTTCTCAGGTTTTAGCTCCGGGGTTTGGATAGGTTGTTTAGGAAGAATTTTCCGATAACCAGGTTTCGGTTCTTCCTTTTCTTCTACAAATTTCTTCATTCCATTTGGAGTGACGACGTAGATACACGGCATGGCGTCCGTTCGAGAGTTGGAATTCAACTGAGAAAATGTTTAGTTACATGTTCTTTTATACATTTCTCACTGGGGAAAAAATTGATTAAAGTACTAGACTAATGTTTCCTACTTGCAGGCATACAATATTTTACATAGCGATACCCATCCACATGGTGGAAACCATTTAGCATGCTCTTCCAATGGATCGTCGTTTTCTTCCCATTCATGCAGAATTCTTCCACAATAAAAACATTGTACTTTATCTCCTTGGTTTAGATACAATAATCCAACCTTGGCCAGGTCCGCTGGACGTTGTTTCAGTTGAATGGGCCATCCAGTGTAAGAATCCAGCCTGACTGATTCATCGGCATACTCTATGTATTTTGGGCAAGTCATTTCTGTTCTCGGTATAAACCCGTGTTTTTGTAAACATTCTTGAATGAAGGGACATTCGGGAAAATGTCTATGGTGTTCCATGTGTACTATATCTCCAACTCTCCAACCACCCAATACTCCACCACACTGTGTGCATTGACATTTGTCTTCTATACCAATATAATAAAAATAGTCCTGGGCGAGATCCAAGGATTGTACCACATTAGACTTCCACGTTTTGAACGTATCTAGGCGTAAATCCAAATGTTCTCTCAAAGGTTTCAATCGCTCCAACGGGCTTTCGGGAATACAGTCCATCTGTACACTCAGATCAACTGGTCAACAGAATGGTAGTCTAGCGACTGAAGAGTTCGGTTCATTGCAACTGTATATAGTCTAAAACTATATGTCTCGATGGTTGTGATTGGTTATTTATGTTTGTAAGGAGGAATTTGATTGGTTGAAATCTCTGCAATTTCATTGGTCCGTATTATGTACA